>JAJIBD010021350.1:0-64661 GCA_021461705.1 Cryptotis parvus | reverse complement strand
TTTTATTTTTTTTTAATTTTTTATTATACCACCGTGAAACATACAATTACAAGGTGTTCATAATTGGTTCTTGGTAATACAGTATTCCAGCACCCATCCCTCCACCAGTGCCCCATTTCCACCACCAATGTACCCCCCCCCCTCCACCCCCCAGGCTGCCTTAATAGCTAGGTACCCCAGTTTCCTCTCTTTTTCTCTCTCTCTCTCTCTCTGTCTCTGCATCTCTCTCCCTCTTATTTTACACATTGTGGCTAGCCCTGCAGATATTTAGAGTTTATCACTTAAGTCTCTTTGTGTATATTCAGTGGTGAGTTTTAATCTGCCATTACCATTTCCCATATTTAGTAAAACACTGGTATCTATTTATATCCTATTAATGAATGCAGTCATTCTATATCTGTCCTTTTCCTTCTGACTAATTTCACTCAGCATGATAGTCTCCATGTCCATCCATTTGCAGGTAAATTTCACTTAATTTCATCTTTTCTGACAGCCGCATGGTATTCCATAGTGTAGATGAACCACAGTTTCTTTTGCCAGTCCTCTGTTCTCGGGCATTTAGGGTTGTTTCCAGATTCTAGCTATAGTGAATAGCGCAGAGATGAATAAAGAAGTACAGATAGTGTTTCTGCTATGTGTTTTTGGGGTCTCTAAGGTATATTCCCAGGAGTGGCTATTGCTGGATCAAATGGGAGCTCAATATCTCAGTTTTCGGAGGAATGCCCATATTGTTTTCCCAAAGGGGCTGGACCAGTCGGCACTCCCACCAACAGTGGATGAGGGTCCCTTTTTTCCCCACATCCACGCCAGCACCGGTTGTTCTTGCTGTTTTGGATGTGTGCCGGTCTCTGTGGGGGTGAGATGGTACCTCATTGTTGTTTTGATTTGCATCTCCCTGATGATTAAAGATGAGGAGCACTTTTTCATATGCCTTTTGGCCATTCGAATTTCTTCTTTTTGGAAGCTTCTGTTCATTTCTTCTCCCCATTTTTTTGATGGGGTTGGCTGTTTTTCTTCTTGTGGAGTGCTACCAGTGCCTGATATATCCTGGATATTAACCCCTTGTCAGATGGGTATTGGGTGAATATCCTTTCCCCACTCTGTGGATTGTCTTTATATCTTGGTCACCGTTTTCTTTTGGGGTGCAGAAGCTTTTTCAATTTTATATAATCCCATTTGTTTATCTTTGCTTCCATTTGCTTGGTCAGTGGTGTGTCGTCTTTAAAAGATACTTTTTGTTTCGATGTCGTAGAGCGTTTCTCCTATGTTTTCTTCGATGTACCTTATAGATTCATGTCTGATGTTGAGATCTAGAATCCATTTTGATCTGACTTTTTGGTGCATGGCGTTAGAAGGAGGGTCTAGGTTCATTTTTTTACATGTAGCTGCCCAGTTTTCCCAGCACCATTTGTTGAAGAGGCTTTCTTTGCTCCACTTAATATTTTTTGCTCCTTTATCCCGAAGATTAAGTGGTTGTATATTTGTGAGTGGTGTTTTCAGGATACTCGGTTCTATTCCATGGGTCTACAGGTCTGTCTCTATACCAATACCACACTGTCTTAATTACAGCTGCTCTGTAGTAAAGCTTGAGGTTGGGGAAAGTGATACCTCCCATCTTCTTTTTCCAAGGTTGCTTTAGCTATTCGTGGGGTTTTTATTATTCCATACAAATTTCCAGGAGTGTTTTGTTCGAATTTCTTTGAAGAACATCATGGGTATCTTTATAGGGACCGCATTGAATCTGTATAAAGCTCTAGGGAGGATTACCATTTTGATAATGTTAATCCTTCCAATCCATGAGGCAGGGAATATGTCTCCATTTCCTCAGGTCTTCTTTTATTTCCTGAAGTATTGTTTTGTAGTTTTCTTTGTAGAGATCCTTTTACATTTCTTTGTCAAACTGATTCCCTAGGTATTTGATTTTCTGTGAGTGTGACAACTTGTGAATGGGATCGTTTCTTTAATGTCCTTTTGCTTCTCTTTAAGCTGTTTGCATATAGGAGAGGCCATTGACTTTTGGGTATTGATTTTGTACCCTGCTACTCTGCTATAGGAATGTATTATTTTTAGGAGGGCCTCTTGGTAGGGGAGTTTTTTGGGTTTTCAGGTATAATATCATGTCATCTGCAAATAGTGTATAACTTGGCTTAGAAATAAAAATCATTTTTAAGGAAGCAATTTTAAATGAATTTATCTTGGCAAATAGAGCAAGCATGAAAATATTTGCATAGATGGGAAGAACATTTTCATATAAATCCATGCTGTTTAACCAGATCTCCGGCTGTCATGGGGTTTTGTTCTGCACTCCCAGGTGTGTCCATAGTAAGGCTACTTCACCCATTCTTCAACGAATTTTATTGTATTGAGTTATATTATAACAAGTGGCTTTACAGCCTTTAAATATCATTCTTCCAAATTTCAAAATAATATTTAGATTCGGCCAAAATCTATGTCTTCTTTATATTTGATTATGATGTATTTCAAAATAAATGATATAAAATGGTCCTAAGAATGAACCAATAAACCATATTGTCAAAAGATAGAGAGAAGAGTATAATAATTTCTTTCCAACCACGTTATTTTTCATTTACTATTAGTAGGCTGTGGAAGCCACAGCAAGCCGTGTGACTTGGGGTCTCGCTCTCTCTTACTCTGGGGACTGTTGCAGTGCAGGGGATTGAACTTGAGGCCTTAGCATTCAAAACATGTTCTCAGCCTGCTGAATATCTCTCTAGACCTACAACCTGTGTGTGTGTGTGTGTGTGTGTGTAGCCATATGTGGGCAAGTGCAGTGTCTGGGCCCAAACCAAGGGGGCTAACTCATGAGAAGCATGTGCTCTATCACCTGAGCCATATCCCTTTGCCTTTCCTACAGAGGACTTCTGTGGTACTTACTTTTTTTCTTTTTGGGTTATACCTGATGCTCAGGGATTCTCCTGCCTCTGCACTCAAAATTTATTCCCTGGCAATGACTCAGGAACCATATGGAATGCTACAATCAAACCCGTGCGGCTGTGTGTAGAGGCAAATTCCTGCCTGCTGTGCTATCTATCGGCACCCTGGTTACTTTCTAATTTTTTTTAATCACAGTTATTTTGAGTTTTTTTCTGTTGTACTATTTTGTGAATTCCTAAGGATAAACTTTTTTGATGAGGAGTCAAGTCCTGCAGATATTTACCCATTCTAATGAGCTTTCTGTCTTTATGCCAGATGCTCAGCGTATCGGTAGGATATAAAACATGGGGAGAAGTGATAAATAGCTCATTGAAGTACTGATATTAGTGAATGAAGTACTGAAAATTGTTCACTGAAGTACTGTTAATTGAAGTACTGATATTCCATTCTGCTTTTTATAGTAAAGTATTAGAAGTAATAGTCTTTCAAGTGTATTGGACCTTGGAGATAGCTGGAGTGGTAGCGTATGAAGGGTACTGAGTTTTGTCTCTGGCTACTTATGTTCCCCCACCCTGCGCCCAGCCCCTGAGCACTGTCGTGGCCGGGCACACAACTGTCATGTTCAGGGGTTTGTCTTGACATGTCCAACCTGGGTTTGTTTTTCCAGTATACTATATGATCTCCTAAACTCAACCAGGAGTGACCCGGCTACAAAGCCAGGAATAATCCCTGAGTTCTTCTAGATGTAGTATACAAACAAACAGACAAAGAACTGTCAGGCTCACCACACCATATGGAGCATCAGCAAGAGTGACTCTTAGAATAAAACAACATTGAGTCAGGAGAGAGTGGACAGAGCTTAGGTTTTAACCTTTAGCTTGCTCCCCAGAGTGGGTTAGATCCCCAGCACCACAGAGCTGAGTCTTCCCTTACATTTGATTATATTATATTTGATTTGTAATGATTTGTTTATGATGTACACTGACAGTGCAGCCCTAGAGGCCTCAAGAATAACCAGAGCAACGTTGTGTCCTAAGGTTTTGCACTATACCAGGCCCATAAGGGCCCAAGAATTCTCGCTGGGAGCCTTGGACTTCCCTGAGCACCACTTGGGAGGCCCAGCAACAATAGAAACAATACAGCAACAATAACTCTGCAAAATCTTAGTGCTGAATTGGCTTTTAGATATATGTTTTAAAACCTTAGAGAATCCTCTGCCTTGTCACCTCCTTCCTAAATTGTTGGCTCCCAGATGCGGCTGGACAATCCTGCTCTTCCTTCCCCTTCAATAAGAGGAAACATCCAGCCAGGCCATGAGAGGGAGGACCCATGAGCTTCTTGTGAAACAGTTAAAAGTAACAGAGTAACACAGTCCAGACTTCTGGCAACATCTTAGTCTCTTGTTAATTCCTGTCTACCTTGTTTGTAAAGCCAATCCTCAATTTCTGAAGTCCTGCAGGCTATAGGCAGTCCTCCACCCACCTACCCTCCTCCACTTTGCCTAGGGGGTGACAAACAATTTCTTGACAACAGTTCAATTTTCCTTGTCCCCATTTGGACATGTAATATGGGGAGATAACAATTCACTATATTTATTTGGATTTTTTTAGTTGCATCTAAGAGTGCTATGGGCTACTCTCAGCTGTGCAGGCCTAGGGTTTGGCTGTCTCAGAGGGGTCCCAGTGGTGCTGGGGACCAAACCAACATCAGTTACATGCAATGCAAGTACCTTAAATCCTGTACTTGTCTCTCTGGGCCCCAAGGGTTATTTATGCTTTTCTATATTCTGTGGACTGTAACTTTGTGTGAAGAACAGTGATTGACAGTTTGGTTTTGACCTGTTTAGGTTTGAGAGCTCTACATGCCATCAAGATCTCACTGTATAAAGGTGCTATTGAACATCACATTGAAATATTGGTCTAGAAGGATAAAGCCCATTTTGGGTTTTCTTCTAGAATTGTTATTATAATAATCTTAGTTTGAATGCTCTGCAATTGAGTGAATTTGATTAAGGTCTAACCTGTGGAAAGCATGCTCGTATTTTACTTAAATATTTGCACGGGAGAATTCTCATTCTTCTCTCTCCACTTCTCACTCCATCCCTAACTATATCCTTAAACACCCTGCAGTCTGCAGAGTGCTTTGTCCTCTCCAGTGGCGGAGAATGATTAGGTACTAGATTCTTTCCTGCTAATAACAGACTTGAGCAATCACTCCAGATACTACTCTAGTGTTGTGAAGCCCTGAACACTTTGGCTGAGCTACTGGTTGTGGCAGTAAAGAGTTTCTGTGGGGTCCCCTAAAGACTTTAGAGACACGGGCAGGAGACCTCCTGACAATAGGACTCTTAGTCTCTCCTGAGGGAAACTGGAACCCTGGTTGACAAATATTCTGTGTTTACTTTTGTCAGCCATACCTAGAGACTGGGCCCTGACCAACTTCTTCCTCCAGTTTTATTTTTCCACTGTCTTCTTTGGCTCTGTCTGACCTTCTAATACCCTTTTACTTCCAAACCCCTCAAACTGGACCTCTTATCTGATTCTCCAGCCCATTCTCTGCTCCCTCAGTTCCTACCTTTTCATTAGCTTGTTGCTACTCTCTCTCTAGAGTAAGCTTTGCTACTCTAATCTTTCCAACCACTCCCCAACGCTCCAGGACATTTTTTACTAGCCAGCTACATAAGAGAAAATATTCCCACAGCACACATCTAGAAATGCAAGCTAGAAAAAGGTTGAAAACAGGGGCTGCTTCAGGTTAGCAGAGGGTCATGACTTATAAAGTCATCAACTCTGAGTTTTTGACCAAGTAAAAGAAAAGTCTTTGTAAAGCACCACAGAATATTTAACCACTAGAATTTAAGCAAAATTTATTATATTGAAGGCTATGTTTAAACGACAAAGGAAAATTTCTAGTGGAGTGAATATAAAACAATAAAATGTACACACCTTCTGTTTCTATAACATCCTGTATTTCAAGCAAATTCTTTCTGAAGATAACATCTTACTTGACTTCACAATGACACTTCTTTTTTTTTTTTTTTTTTTTGCCTTTTTGGGTCACACCCGGCAATGCTCAGGGGTTACTCCTGGCTCTGCACTCAGGAGTTACTCCTGGCAGTGCTCGGGGGACCATATGGGATGCCGGGATCTAACTCAGGCCGGCAGAGGCTGGCGCATGCAAGGCAAACGCCCTACCCCGCTGGGCTATTGCTCCAGGCCCGACAATGACACTTCTTAAGTGTAAACCTATGGGATGAATAGTCACATGGCTAAAGAACATTATAATTCTCTAATTCCTTTATGTTTGTCATATGTTGAGCTGGAGATGTGCTCAGAGGGTGGAGCACATGGCTAACACATCTGAGACCCAGAGTTCAATCTCTGCTACAAAAGGAAAAAACAGTTTTGAAATACTAAAAAAGCAAAATCAGGGGGTAAAAAATTAGTCACACTTTGAATGTATGAGGCTCTCAGTTTATCCTTAGCACCACACAAACACAGACACACACGTCATATAAACACAAAAAAATAAAATCCAACAAAAAGATGTTATTTTAAAAAAGGTAGATGTATTTGCATTTCCTGATCCTTAACTAAATTATTTGTCTATTTCCAATAAAAAGAAATTTGACATGTAGATAGTGGGAAGTATGATAAATCATTATGTTTACATCCAAATGTATTACTTTAAAATGACATCAGTATGATCAAGTATAAAAGTGCTACTGGGCATTGTAGGTATTTAGAATATATCAATATAGAAAACATATGGTTCGGGCTCCTGCCAGTGGCCCTTTGGAGGTGTTGCAGATGTGCTGTGGTGCTGGGCTGCGTCGGCAGGTGGCAGACAGGAGACAGGCTTGTCTACACCCAGGGGCTGCCCCGTGGACCCAGGATGGTTGATGGTCTGACATAGAAAAGACTGGGCTCCCTGGGATGAACCCAGAATCCACGACAGAGCCTGGCAAACTACCTGTGGTATACTCAATATGCCAAAAACAGTAAAAAATGGACCTCATTCCCAATGAAAGGAGACATTACTGGTGCCCACTCGAGCAAATCGATGAACAGGAAAACAAGTGATAAAAGTGAAGTGATGGTTCGGGCTCTCAAGAAATTCACAATATTGACCCAATACTCCCGAAATTCATATGGAATAATAAACTCCCCACGGATAGCTAAAGCAATCCTCAGGAAAAAAGAAGATGGGAGAGATCACCTTTCCCAACTTCAAACTGTACTACAAAGCAGTAGTAATTAAAACAGCATGGTATTGGAATAAAAACAGACCTGTTTTTATTCCATAATAGGCCTATGGAATAGAGTTGAATATTCTGACACCCCATCCTCAAACACATGATCTTTAATCTTTCATAAAGGTGAAAAGAGTCTGAAATGGAGCAAGGAAAGTCTCTTCAACAAGTGGTGCTGGGGAAAACCGGGCAGCTCCATGTAAAAATGAATTTGGACCTCTGTCTAACACTATGCACAAAATTCAGATCAAGATGGATTAAAGATCTCAATATCAGACCTCAATCCATAAAGTACATCGAAGAAAGTATAGGAAAAACCCTCCATGACATTGAAGCTAAAGGCATCTTCAAAGGTGAAACACCACTAACAAAGCAACTAGAAGCAAAGATAAACATATGGGACTACAAGAAACTAAAAAGCTTCTGCATCAAAAGAAACAGTGACCACGATACAAAGACAGTCCACAGAAATGGGAAAGAATATTCACCCAATACCCATCTGATAAGAAGTTAATATCAAGAATATACCAGGCACTAGTAGAACTTCTCAAGAAGAAAAACAGCCAATCCCATCAAAAATGGGGAGAAGAAATGAACAGAAACTTTGACAAGGAAGAAGTTCGAATGGCCAAAAAGGCATATGAGAAAATGCTCATTATAACTAATCATCAGAGAGATGCAAATCAAAACAACAATGAGATATCATCTCCACTACAGAAACTTGTGTATATCCAAAAGAGCAAGAAAAAACAAGTGCTGGTATGGATGCAGGAAAAGGGGACTCTCATCCATTGTTGGTGGGAATATCGAGCTGGTACAGCCTTTTTGGAAAACAATATGGACATTCCTCCAAAGACTAGAAATTGAGTTCCCATTTGATCCAGCCATACTCCTCCTACAGATATACCCTGGGAAGCCAAAGACACACAGCGGAAACATCATCTGCACTTTTATTTTCATAGCAGCACTATTCACAATAGCCAGAATCTGGAAACAATCAGTGTGCCCGAGAACTGATGACTGGATAGAGAAACTTTGGACATCTACACAATGGAATACTATGCAGCTGTTAGGAAAATGTAGTTATGAAATTTGGCTATAAATGGATGGACCTGGAGAGGATCATGTTGAGTGGAATTAGCCAGAAGGGAAAAGACAGATACAGAATGACTGCATTTATTTGCATGATATCTATATATCTATATATCTATTATTAGATATAGATATAGATAGATATCATGCAAATATCTCATCTACCATATTATATATAGACCTATATATTATATATAGATATATGTACATATTATGATACCAATATCCAAGATCAGGTGGAACATGGATCAGGAGGTCTTGTCAAAGGTGGAAATTATCACAAACATGTGGGAGTTAGAGGTTAGGTAAGATGGAGAGGGAATAGTGTGCTAATAATGGTTGAAAGTGAATACCAGCTTAGAACTGAGCATTAAATATAGGCAAAAAGATACACATGATAACCTCTAAGTGTATGTATTACAATCCACAATATCTAAGAGAAGGAAGAGAGAAAGAGAAAGAAGAGAAAGAGAAAGAGAAAGGAGATAAAGAAACTTTTGCCATAGAGGCAGGCTAGGGGATGGGCGGGGAATCAGGGACATTGTTGGTGGGAAATGGGCACTGGTGGAGGGGATGGGTGCTGGAACACTGTATGACTGAAATCAAACATGAACATCTTTGTAACTGTATCTCATGGTGGTATAATAAAAAATATTTTTTAAAAAAAACGGAAATTCACAATATTTTTAAGACCTAAGCAGAAGAGTGAAAATCTAGGAGATTTAGTAAGATCAGGAAGATTGGGGATAAGAAATGATCATAGGAGTAGAATGGGAGGGAGATGGTAAAAGAGCAATAATGGACAGAAAATCCATTACCAGTATGAACAAGATAAGGAAGTATAATCAAGTTAATAAATGTTCATCTAAGGGTCATAAGACCTGGGGCTTACATCTAGGTGAGAATAGGTTCTGAAGAGAGGCCTAAGGTCATGTGGTTGTGATAAGGAATATAGTTTTGCTTGCATTCTCTTGGATCTAGAAAATTGGTCCCCATTTCCCAGTGATTGCTTCCTCAAGTTCTGTGACCAACTAGGAAATTAGAATTGCAGTAGTGACTGATAGGACTATTCTGTCTGAATTTTATAATGATCACGATATAATTCCAGGTAACAGAAGGAAGAGTTCAACTTGGATGTCGTGGAGTCAAGCTGGTCATTTGGGGGTGATGCAACTCATTGGTATTGCTTGACTCATCTGGACCAGTGACTTCACTCCACAGAGCTTGATGGAATTTTTGCGTTTGCTTTACCATTATGACTATTGTAGGTTGCAACTGTGAGTTCTTCGGGTGACTAGAGTACAGTTAGTAGGGGGTCTGGTCTGTTTGAAGAGTTTGGGTGGGTAGCAAGGATGTTAGGAACCAAGGTTCACTGGTACTTCATGCAAGGTAGGTAGTGAGAGGGATTCGCAGGGCCGCGTTAAGGGTCAGTCAGGTTTTGAGTTTTGGGATGTTCCGAAGCTCAGGCGCCCGGGTGGTCGGCTGGAACCAAGGCACTTTACCTTGGTTCCCGTTGATGGAGATTCCGCTCTTCCCTGGGGCAGCTTGGGGGTCCGCGGAGACAAAAAATTACTCACACACCTGTGGAGGGTCGAGGCGTTTCCGGGAACTCAGGCGCACGGGTCGGAATCAGTCCGGGCTGGAACCAAGGCACTTTGCCTTGGTTCCCGTTGATGGAGATTTCCGCTCTTCCCTGGGGCAGCTGTGGGGGAGTCGAGGCGTTTCCAGGGAACTCAGGGCGGGTGGGGGGTCAGTCGGGCTGGAACCAAGGCACTTTGCCTTGGTTCCGTTGATGGAGTTTCCGCTCTTCCCTGGGGCAGCTTGGGGTCCGCGGAGACGCCAAGAATTACTCACACACCTGTGGGGGGGAGTCAGGCGTTTCCGGGAACTCAGGGCGCACGGGTCGGGGTCAGTCCGGGCTGGAACCAAGGCACTTTGCCTTGGTTCCCGTTGATGGAGTTTCCGCTCTTCCGGGCAGCTTGGGGTCGCGGAGGCGCCAAGAATTACTCACACACCTGTAGGGGAGTCGAGGCGTTTCCCGGGAACTCAGGGCGCACGGGTCGGGGTCAGTCGGGCTGGAACCAAGGCACTTTGCCTTGGTTCCCGTTGATGGAGTTTCCGGCTCTTCCCTGGGGCAGCTTGGGTCCGCGGAGACGCAAGAATTACTCCACACCTCCGAGGGGAGTCAAGCGTTTCCGGGGAACTCAGGGCGCACGGTCGGGGGTCAAATCGGGCTGGAACCAAGGCACTTTGCCTTGGTTTCCCGTTGATGGATTTCGCTCTTCCTGGGGCAGCTTGGGGTCCGCGGACGCAAGAATTACTCACACACCTGGGGGAGTCAGGCGTTTCCGGGAACTCAGGGGCGCACAGGTAGAGGGTCAGTCGGGCTGGAACCAAGGCACTTTGCTTTGGTTCCCGTTGATGGAGTTTCCGCTCTTCCTGGGGCAGCTGGGGTCCGCGGAGACGCAAGAATTACTACACCTAGACACGGCACCTCAGCTTCGAGGGAGGGTCACGAGCTCACTGATCACTTTTGTGGTACGAATGGGAAGTGTATGGTCAGTGACATCATGAAATAAGCAGCAAGCTGACTCTGAAGACCGGGGTAGCTCAGATTCTGGAAGAGCTGGTCATTTGGGGTGAAGAGATAGTCCAGCCCCTTGCTTACGGCTTACCCGAGTTTGATCCCAGCATCCCATATGGTGCCCTGAGCACTGCCAATGCGTAATTCCTGAGTGCAGATCTAGGAATAACTCTGAGGCATCACTGGTTGTGATCCCAAAATGAAACAAACAAACAAACAAACAAAACTACTGGTTATTTGGTGAACATGGTGTTATAATGTACATTTTGAAAGAGTTTTGAGCTCCTCTCCGCCTCTGGAGCAGCCCACATTCTCCCTTGAGCCTGTTTCTCTCTCTCTCTCTCTCTCTGTCTCTCTCTCTCTCTCTCTCTCCTACATATAAAAACCTCCTTAATAAAATCTGTTTTATTTAAAAAAAAGTTTAGGAAATTGTATGCCCATATATATATTTTTAAAGCGCATATTTTCTTAGTAGACATTCTCCTACATTTTCTTCTCATTGTTCTGAGTGGGAAAAAGAAGAGAACAGGTGAATAAATACCTTAACCATCATAATCCATGCAACATGATTCTAAGTGGACCTGTTTGGGAGAACATATCTCAGGCAGGGAACAGTCGCAGTGCCTCTTGTCCTCAGGTTAGGAAAGGAATATTGATGACTGCGGGCAATCCGCTGGGTACCCTGACAAAATTCAGAAGCAGGGTCAGAGGATCCCCCTTCTGTCCCAGGGGATTGGAGGCCAGCAGACGGAGAAAGACATGAGAGTCCAACAAAGTTTCAAAGACTTTACTCACACTTGTTCTGGTACACAATTCAACAATAGGAAAACCCCAGACTTTAGGTTCCTAGCTGGGCCTTCGACCACGTGTAGGTTTAGAATCCTTGGGCAAGATGGCCGCTGCCACGTGCTAAGGCCCAACAGGGAAGAGGAAAGAAGAGAGGAGGCAGAAAGGAAAAAGGCCAAAGGGCAAAAAATGGCATGGAAGAAATCAGACTGCAGCTTTTATAACTTTTCAGCCCAGACTGGCCCACAACAACAGAAAGCAGTTAGGGTTCAATCCCCCTCAGGTAACTTCTCCCAGGACCTCACCTAGCCCCATTGAAATGCTAATATCGCCCCAGTCAAAGCTGCAAACTCCACCCTTGGTTCTCCACCAGGTCCCTATGTAGATGGGCAGAAAGGGCAAGTATCTGTACCAATGTATATTCTACAGCCAGATATATGTTTCTCTACACCTTCACAAGATTCTTGTCTTTACTTCATAGTTGTTTTGTCTATTAGTCTTTAGACTTTGAGAGCAATGCATGCTTGCTTGGAGGCAAACAACATTTCTCTCTGGCCTAATTACTTAGAGATCCAACGTGGCCAGGTAAATATACTGGTAAGATCTTTCTAGTCCCACGATGATTGTGGTAGCATGAGAGAAAATATTTATACCATCTAGCATAGAATACATGGTAAGACATACTGACCCATATCAGACTGTTTTCTGCTTCTTATCTACAAAGTGACAGGAGGTAACTCCAGGCAAGATACAAAGGCTATGGGCAACAGTATACTGCAACAGGTGACCTACTGGTTGCATACTATTGTGCTTTGCTCATCATTTCCTCTGTGTCCCTCAGTATTTTCAGCCTACTTCATATTTCCCTACTTTTTAAAAGTGAGGAAAGGATGGAATCCTGTGTCACAGTACAACTTTCTCCTCTGTCTTTTCTCTTATCTCTGGGTCAAGATCAGGGAAATGCAGTCCACATGTGAGGATCTTATCATTTCCATCACACACCAGATCTCATTAAATCTCATCCTTAAATTAGCAAGGGCAGGCCTCCCAAGGTTGTTCTGAAAAGAGGTGACAATAAAGGGAAGGTATCACAAATCTTTGCTAAAAGTGGTGGCATAATTTTCCTTGGTCACATTCTGTGTGGCGGAGGTTCTGCAATGAAGATCTCTGCTGAAATAAAGTTCTGGACTTCCTTCTCTCAGACTCCTTGGAGCATCCGGGGCTATCGGCTTTCAAAATATTATGTATGCATGCATGTATTTATGTATGCATGCATGTATGTATGTATGTATGTTTGTTGCTTTTTTGGGGTCACACCCAGTGATGCTCAGGGTTTACTCCTGACTCTACACTCAGGAATTACTCCTGGCAGTGCTCAGGGACCATAGGGGATCACTATCACTATCTTCCTGTTCATCATCAATTTGCTCGAGCGGGCTCCAGTAACATCTCCATATGTCCTGTCTCATGCTAGTAGAGCCCAAGGGCATCTGCTCGCTCCAGGAACATAAAGAGCCTCAAATCATTATATTAGGTCATGGGAATGACCTAACATAATTGTTACTGGTATTTGGCATATCAAATACGACACGGGCAGCTTGCCAGGCTTGCTGTGCAGGTGGCATACTCTTGTAGTCACTTCTAAATACAGCATTTATTGATGACCTGTGCGGCCGCAAGTGGCAGCTCAGGCCAGGCTGTGATAGGCTCATCTGCTGGATGGAGTTCTGACGAGGAGAGGTCCAGATATGGAAAATGGCGGCCCTCATGGAGTGGGGGGTTCGCTCTGGCTTGTGGCAAGGCTCTGCTTGGCTGAGTGCAAGGCAAATGCCTTACTCACTGTGCTATCACCTTGGCCCTCCAATTTTTTAAAATTTAATATTTACAGTTTTTGTTACATGTTTATAATAGTGTTAACATTTATGGTTTTGATGCATAGTTATTGTACCTCATTCTCACACAGATATTCTTTGACCTAGTAGTGTTGGTGGGGATAGATAATGCTTTCTAATGAATAGAAAACATTAATTAGTTGGTATCACTGTATCACTGTCTTCCGTTCATCATCGATTTGCTCGAGCGGGCCCCAGTAACATCTCCATATGTCCTGTCTCATGCTAGTAGTGCCCAAGGGCATCTGCTTGCTCCAGGAACATAAAGAGCCTCAATCCATTCCAGAATGAGGACTATAATTGTTACTGGTATTTGGCATATATATGAAGTACAACACGGGTAACTTGCCAGGCTCTGCCGTGCAGGTAGCATACTATTGTAGGCATCTCTAAGAGAATAAGAGAATTCTCTTAGAGAATTAGTTGGTAATATTTTAAAACAGGAATTTTTGGTATTTAAACCAAAACAAACGAACAATTGGAAACTAAATAAGACTTAGGGGCTGTAGTCCACTATGGCACTTGATTTATGTACACATTTTAATTTAATTTATTTATTTTATTTTTTGGGGGGGGGTCACACCTGGCAACTGCTCAGGGTTTTCTCCTGGCTCTGCACTCAGGAATTACTCCTGGCAGTGCTTGGGGGACCATATGGGATGCCAGGGATCGAACCCGGGCCGGTATGGGCGACTGTGTTCAAGGCAAACACCTTACCTGCTGGACTATCGCTCCAGCCCCAGGTACACATTTTTAGGGGACACAAGTTAACTTCTTAAGTAACAAGTCACTTGGCTTCATATGCATTTCTGATTACATTAAATAGGGGAGAAAATATTTCTGCTCTCAAGTTGAAAGCTGATAAACTTACTATTGTGGAATGAAGAAGGAGAGCAAGTTTTGATAAGTGTGTTGAGACACAATGCTGAGGTGAATCTCTTTTCTTGACAAAGCTTTCACTGTGCAATTATCACGGTGTGCACTGAGGCCCAGAAGGATGCCTCCATTTCATGAGGAAAGGCTCTTGTTTATGAGGAGAACCAATGAGAAGGCGGTGTGCTCCTTCACAAGACAGAGAAATATATTATTACTAGGGCTCTGCTCAATTGTGCATGAATTTTTCTTCATTCTCAGACAGAAAAATACATTTTCTTCCATAGCTTTGCTCACTTGACTCCCCTCGGGCCAAAAGGCTGTCCACCCCAGCAGACTGCCAGAGTAGTGCAACAGGAGCTCCTAACAAGGTAGGCTTGACCATGTCATCAAAGTTTAAGTTGTGGATATCAAACTATTTACTGAGGTCAAGTGAAAGAGTTTTCACCACCACTCACTTGTTTTCAGCATGTCTCGTTGAGGGGATGCAAGGCCTTTGGTGGGTGGTGGGTGGGTACATTCATCTGAGAGAGCCAGGGTAGGCCTTGAAGGTCTGAAGGGAAAAACTGCCAGCTTCCAGGCTGTGTTGGCGGAACACGACTAATACCTTCTTCTTTTGAATTGCCTCACTCATCCTTCTTCTGGGCCAAAGGGGAAATGAAGTCAGCAAGAAACACTAATTTCAAAACCTCCATTTATCTACACAGAAGAAGGCACTGTGAACCCTAAAGGCCTGAGATACAAATGGCTCATGAATCTTTTATTAGAGAAGGAAATAAAGACCAATGTGTACGTCTTCACTACAGTTAGAGCCCTTTCATCATTTCCTCTGTAGTGATTAGCCATTGATGTGACAACCTTAACCAACATACCAATCTGGTTGTGTGAGGGCATAGTTCCTCCTAAACCCCATTTTTTTTTTACTTTTTGAGTCACATCCAGTGATATTTAGGGTCCACTCCTGGCTCTGCACTCAGAAATCACTCCTGATGGTGCTCAGGGGACCATATGGGATGCCAGGGCTCGAATCCAGGTGGATCATGTGGAAGGCAAGTGCTTATCCATTATACTTTCCCTCCAGCTCCCTAAATCCTCCCTTTTAACCTTTAAATCCTTTTCCTTTTCCCCTTCTTTTAGGTAGGACTCCTCTCGGCTGAGATACTTTCTCTTTGGTGGGAGACATGGGTTCTCTTGTATGGTCCAAGTTCTCACCAGAGCGAGAGTTCTTTCATTATATTGGATTACGGTGGTAAACTTCGCAGACATGGGGCAGAGCTGCTACTGGCTCTCCTGTGACCAGCCGCTCATGAGGCGCCCGGGAGGATGGTGGGTTCTAGCCCTGGCCCACCATCCCAGCAGAGCCTCGCAACAAGCCAGAAGACCCCCCACTCCATGAGGGCCTCCATTTTCCACATCGGACTTCTCTCTCGTCAGACCTCCACTCAGCAGACCAGCCTATCAGCGCCCGGCTCACGCCAGCAGCGCGGCTGCGCCCGTTCATCAATAAATGCTGGACTTAGAGGTGCCTACAAGAGTATGCTACCTGCACGGCAGAGCCTGGCAAGCTACCCGTGTTGTATTTGATATATGCCAAATACCAGTAACAATTATAGACCTCATTCCGGAATGGATTGGGGGCTCTTTATGTTCCTGGAGCAAGCAGATGCCTTGGGCTCTACTAGCATGAGACAGGACATATGGAGATGTTACTGGGGCCCGCTCGAAGCAAATCGATGATGAACGGGAAGACAGTGATACAGTGACAGTGAACCTTTAAATAAAGTGAAATCAGAGAGCTGTGAAGGTAAAGAGCCTTGACAAAACTTTTTTAGTCAAACATCCTGCTGATTTTGAAGAGTGCAAAATTCAGAAACCTTGGAAGCTACTAAAAAGAATTTCAAAGCATTTGGTATCTCGGTTGTTAAATGATTCATTTCTTGCCTCGTGATATGAGAGGCTTAAACTTTCTTTTATTAGCATTGGCTGAGAAAGGGATCTAGAAAGCCTTTACTGTCTGTTGAGGTGCTGAGTAGCCAGAAGAACTGAATAGAATTCTGCAACTCTGCATAAATAAGAGGCCCTAGGATAATGGCAGGAAGCAGCCCATCATCTTCTCATGAGTAAAGTTTCCTTTAAAAACCATGTGGCCACATCCTCCATTAACCCAAGTTCCAGGCTTTTCCTCAGCTTTCGATCCTCTGGAATCTCCTTTTCATCTAACCTCTGAATAACATCACCCAAGTCCTCATTCACTTCAGCCCCAAGTCCCCTTCCAAATGAGGACGGGTGCACCAGCCTGCTTTGGCCTTGCCATATATATCTCTCTTTTGCCTCGACCAGATGTTCTGCTTCTCCATTTCAAATAACACTGTCTGTCAGTTTTCTCCTGGAGGACTGCTGGGCACCACTAGGTAATTACAGGCCATGAGGAATGTTTAACCTAAAATTCCTCAGCTTGGGCCAAGAGAAAGTACAGCATTCAGGGCACTTGTCTTGCATGCAACCAACCTAGGTTCAATCTCCAGCGCCCCATATGGTCTTCCAAGCCCCATCAGGAGAGATCCCTGAATTTAGAGCCAGGAGTAAGCTCTGAGCACTGCAGGTTGTGACAAAAAAAAAAAGAAAAAAGGTAAAATTGTTCAGCAATCTTTACAGTATTATTTTTTTTCTATTGTCTATACAAAACTTAAACGTTTCTGCACCTCAAAAGAATCAGTGACCAAGATACAAAGACAGTCCACAGAATGGGAAAGAATATTCAGAGCTGGAGCTGGAGGGAAAGTATAATGGATAAGCACTTCCCTTGCACATGATCCACCTGGATTCGAGCCCTGGCATCCCATATGGTCCGCTGAGCACCATCAGCAGTGATTTCTGAGTGCAGAGCCAGGAGTGGGCCCTGAATATCACTGGATGTGACTCAAAAAGTAAAAGAAGGAAGAAAGATAAAGACCTATCTGGTAAGGGGTTAATATCCAGGATATATCAGGCACTGGTAGAACTTTACAAGAAGAAAACAGTCAACCCCATCAAAAATTGGGGAGAAGAAATGAACAGAAACTTTGACAAGGAAGAAATTTGAATGGCCAAAAGACATATGAAAATATACTCATCATCACTAATCATCAGAGAGATGCAAATCAAAACAACAATGAGATATCATTTCACACCACAGAGACTAGTGCATATCCAAAAGAGCAAGAAAAACAAGTGCTGGTGTGGATGCAGGGAAAAGGGACTCTCATCCATTGTTGGTGGGAATGTCGACTGGTACAGCATTTTTTGGAAAACAATATGGAAAATAATTTTGGAAAACAATTTCTGGTCTCCAAAGACTAGAAATTGAGCTTCCATTTGACCCATCCATACCACTCCTGGGAATATACCCTGGGAAGCCAAAAACACACAGCAGAAACAACATCTGCACTTTAATTTTCATAGCAGCACTATTCACAATAGCCAGAATCTGGAAACAACCAGTGTGCCCGAGAACTGATGACTGGATAAAGAAACTTTGGTACATCTACACAATGGAATACTATGCAGCTGTTAGGAAAAATGAAGTTATGAAATTTGCCTATAAATGGAGGGACATGGAGAGGATCATGTTGAGTGGAATTAGCCAGAAGGAAAAAAGACAGATACAGAATTACTACATTTATTTGCATGACATATATATAAATATATATATATATATATATATATATATCCAAGGTCAGGTACAGACATATATATATATGTATATATATACAGACACATATATATGTGTATATATATATGTATATATACACATATATATATCTGTACCTGACCTTGGATATTGGTATCATAATTTGTATATATACATATGTATATGTATATATGTATATATATGTATATATACAAATTATGATACCAATATCCAAGGTCAGGCGAAACATGGATCAGGAGGACTTGTCTAAGGTGGAAATTACCACAAACGTGTGGGAGTCAGAGGTTAGGTAAGACAGAGAAGGGAAGAGTGTGCTAATAATTGTCGAAAGTGCTAAAACCAACCTAGAACTGGGCATTAAATACAGACAAAAAGATACGCATGGCAACCTCTAAATGTATGAATTGTAATCCACAATATGTAAGAAAAGGAAGAGAGAGAAAGAGAGAAGAGAGAGAAAGAGATAAAGAACCTGCCATAGAGACAGGCTAGGGAGGGAGGAGGGAATCAGGGACATTGATGGTAGGAAATTGGCACTGATGGAGGGATGGATGCTGGAAGCTGGAACACTGTATGACCAAAACCCAAACATGAACATCTTTGTAATTATATTTCTCATGGTGGTTTAATAAATATTAAAATAAATAAAAATAACAAACAGCATTTTTCTCTTGTGTTGGGGTCAGAGCGATAGCACAGCGAAGAGGACATTTGCCTTGCATGAGGGCAGGCCAGATTCGATCCCAGAATCCCATATGGTCCCCAAAGCACTTGCAGAAGTAATTCCTGAGTGTGGAGCCAGGAGTAATTCCTGAGCATTGCTGGGTTTGACCCCCCCCCAAAAAAGCAAAAATAAAAAATCTTTTGTAGAACTCTTTCTCCAGTCTATGCTGCTGCCACAATATTTCCTGGAACTCTCTCTTTTCTACATGACCCCAAGCTCTCCTCTTATGGCTGCCATAAAGTATGAATGGTCAACTGTTATATCAAGGAGGGCACCAATATGAACTAATAGTTCATATTCAAATATGTTCATAGTCAAATAGTTCTATGATATGACTATGAACTAGTAGTTCATAGTCAAATCCTTAAATTTACCTTACATGCAACTGAAAATTGCCTCATACCTGTCACCATTTTGGGGGAAGAAAACACAAGTTTAAGTCTCTCCCACGGACGCCATGTGTCCACCAACCAGCCAAGCAGGGCTAAGTCTGGAATAAGCATGTCAAACTTCCATGACCCTCTTCTCTCATGCCTGAATTCTGTTCCCAGAGCTGGGGCTACCAACTTTTTACCTAGCTCCTGAGTATGGCTCTAAATTATTGGGTCTGTCTAGCCTGATATGTTTGGAAGGTGTAGATTTTCAATGTTGCATGTCCTCACTGGATCTGGCTCTCAGTGGGTGAGAATGACATGCACTGAGCTCTGATAGTTCAAAACTGAGGGGAGGCATTTGGACTTTAATGAAGGTTCTTCGAAAAAGAATATTTTTAAAAGGCTTTAATTTAATCTTGTAAAACATACAGTGTCTAGAAAAGTAGATTAGTTACTTGTGGATATGAGAGACGTTTTAGGGGTTTGTGTTTTAGATCTTAAAATCCACCCCAAATATTTTACCAATATGGAACTAGCTGGAAAAACATCTACAAACTTGTTCTAGAAAGTAAATAATAAATATTTTTAATGGGAGGGGCTTTTGGACTACACTCAGTGGTGCTCAATGCTTTTTTTTGATTCTACAATCCCTGAGCACAATGCCAGGAATAAGCCCTGAGCACTACTGGGTGTGGTGTTCAGGAGACCATCAGGGGTAGCAGCAATCAGACTGCATACAAGGTAAGTGCCTTTAGTCTTATCTTATCTCTCTGGTCCCTAACAGGTCATGGTTTTTAATAGATGTTAATAACAGATTTTTTTTTGTTTTTGAGCCATTCCAGCAATGCTCAAAAAACAATCCTGGCTCTGCACTCAGGAATTGCTACTAGTGGAGCTCAGGGGACCATATGGAATGCCAGGGATTGAACCTGGGTTGGTGATGTGCAAGACAAACACCTTACCTGCTGTACTATTGCTCTGGCCTCCAGATTATGTTTTTTAAGACAAAATTTCTTTACATTTTTTTGGCATACATGGTGGCACCCAGGGGATACTCCAGCTCAGTGCTCGAGTTTGATGTCTGGTGGTACTCCAGAGGCCAGGCAGTGCCCAGACGGAACCTAGGATTCCTACATGCATCTCATGTACCATCTATTGAGCTACCTCTATATCAAAAACTTTATTTTTTGTTGAGAGATATTTTTAGCTCTGGAAGACTTTGAAGCTCAATGTAGAAATGAAATGGTAGGTCATCCATATTATAAATATATTTTGATAAAGAGCAATCTATATTTAGATATTTATGTTAGATAATTTGGCCCATGATTCCAATTTAAAATGAGTAATTAAATTACTTGTATATTTGTCATATTAAGTTAAAATCTTAATAATTGTAGAGGAGTATAACTAAAGGCAAGGACTTGCCTTGCCTGTTGCTAACTCAGGTTTCTTCTTTAGCATAGCATATGATCCCCAGAGTACAACCAGATGTGACTCCCATCTCTGCTTCCTCCAAAAGAACATACATAGGGTCAGGAGATGGCTCAAAGGATAGAGTACAGATTTTACAGGCATGAAGGCCAGGTTTGTTCCCCTACACCACCCGGATCCAAACGTACTACCAGGAGTGCTCTCCCACCACCACAGCCTGCTGTGACTCCTATGTGAAGACGGAATTATTAAAATCAATTATGCATATATGCTAAATAAACAGAATTTTCAAACTATGATTAGAGTCCAGGCAATAGTGGTTTACAAATTTTCACGTTAAAAAGAATAGCAACAATAACAAAAGATCACCTGCATTGCTGACAACTCGCTTTGGAAAAAAAGAGAATGAGGTTTATACAATGCAGTCAATCATTGCATCATAAATGAGTAGCACTGATACCACCTTAAGAGACGTCAGTGAAAACTGTAACCTGGGGTTGAAAAGCTGTTCATTTTGGAACTAGACCTAACACACTGAATGAACCAGATCCAGTAGTGGTCAGTTATATTGTACAGGGTGGAAGCTGACAAACTGCTAATTTCCCTCACATCCTTCTTTTAAAAGGGAGAAAGAAAAGTGATACTTTCCTAGGATTGCTGTGAGGGCAGAATGAGGGAACAGCTGAGGACAGAGCACAGAGAAGGTAAGAACACATTATTATTGCAAGCTGGTCAGTGACAGAGACCACTGTCACCTGGACCACTGTCTAAGTAAGGGCCGAGGGGCATTAGTGACCAGTCTATCCTTCCTAAGCCTTGATTTCCTTCCCAGAAAGTTACCTCTTTTCACATATATGGTACCCTAGAAAGTGGTGAAATTATAGGTTCTTAGTCTCTGGGCAAGTAAATCCATGCTGAACTATCTGCACAACCTCTATTTCTGAGGAATTTGGGTCTGGAGTTAGCTGACTCAAGAAGAAAAACTAGTTTCTCTCTTGAGAGGTGGGTCCTATTTATCCACAGCCAAGTGTTGTGTGGTGAGCTATACTTGGTTGACAGCGCCAACAATGGGACAGTCAGCAGGGCACAGCCTAGGTGACAGGAGGATAAGCTGGTGCTGGCCAGGCACCTACGCATGTCACTGCCTCTCACGATCTCCCCAGAGGTTCTTTTTTGGCTTGTGCTTACTTGAAACAATTCAGTGAAGGAGATTCTGAGAACGAGAGCTCTCAAATGAATCAAGCTGACAGCTATACATTCAGCACAGTTTCAAAGAAAATGAATGAACATGATAAACACAAAGACATCAATCCCCAGTTAGTATTTACTAAAAGCTCATTTACTTATCAGAGAGTCTGTAAATCAAGTGACCTGTGCTACTAGTCTTCAGACTTGAAGCCATTATTTATGGTGGTTTTAAGCATGAGATTGCTGACACACATTTTGTTAGAGGGAATCATGCTGGACCTCTGTATCTCTTGCTAGAAACTGATTTAGACATGGTTTATATGGATAAATTAAGAGTGATGGGAACCGGAGCGATAGTCCAGCGAATAGGGCATTTGCCTTGCATGCAGCCAACACGGGTTCGATCCCCGCCATCCCGTATGGTCCCCTGAGCACTGTCAGGAGTAATTCCTGAGTGCAGAGCCAGGAGTAACCCCTGAGCATTGCCAGGTGTGACCCAAAAAACAACAAAAAAATACTGTTGGTACAGTGAGTAGGGCACTTGCTTTGCACATGGCCAACCTGGTTTCGATCCCCAGAATTCCATGTTCGTCCCTGAGCTCTGCCAAGAATAATTCCTGAATGCAGAATCAAGAGTAACCCCTGAGCATGCTAGGTGTGGCCCCAAAACAAACAAGCAAAAAAGACTCAATTTGGGAAATTCCCTTATGGGCCCCAGACATGTTTGGGTCCAGCTACCAGACCAAGCTACCATAGGATGCAGTTACCTGGGTGTATGGAGCAGGAATCACAATGAACTGCCTAATGAAGCCTGTCATAGCCAAGAAACACCATGTTAATGTGCTCATATACTGGAGTGGTCCAGAAGAGAAGGTTGGAGCAGCGTCCTCTAGATGAGCCAGTTTCAGGTACTGCCCTTCTCTGGTGTCACGGGAGATGCACCAAAGTGGTGGATGGCAGAATGAGCCATTTCTCCCCCTGCTAATCTTCCACCTCTAGCTCACCACTTACTCTTTAAGTATTAAAAATGGTTGCTTACTGTAGTAGCTAAGGCAAGGTTTTATACATACACACACACACACATACACACACACACATCTGAAACCAGATATGCTCAGAGCTTACTCCTGACTCTCATGGTGTGCTCAGGGGACCATGAGTTGATGCTGGGGATTGAGTCCAGTTTGGCCATGTGTAAGACCCCAAATATTTTTTAATTGAATGCTGCATTGTAAAATTATATGTACTTCTACATACATGTTAATACACAAAGGTCTCCATGAAAAGTCCAATTTACTTTATATTTTTACTTGATTTTCACTTCCCTATCTGGGACTTCCTCTTTAATTTGGTTTTCTTGGCCTATGAAATTCACTGACTTGAGAATATGCCCACTTCATTGAGTTGATCTTTTGGGCACTTAATTTTGAACAGACCTGAATTTTTTACTGTCTTTTCCTTTTCTTATGAAGAATCGTAAATACTTCCCTCTAGCTATAAATCTTGTTTTCCAACTTTCTTAAAGATATATTATTTCCTGTACATATAGTTCTGTTGTTACCCAGGATATTCTTTTGGAAAAGGAAACCATTCCTTGCTGTTCAACTGCCTTCTTGATATAGTTCTGTTTATCCACTTATATTTCTCTTAAGTTTTGTGGGATAATTCATTGATTTTTCTGTCATATTCAACTGCTTTGAACAGCCTATATTTGTAGACAGAATAGAATCAGTGATTAAAAGACCAGACTCTCTGCCAGACCACTCTGAATTAAATTCAGGGTGGACCACTTACTAGTGTGTATCTTGGCGAAGGTAGCAAACTCCTTTCAAGTCCCGTTTATAGCCTGATGAGAAAATGGTGCAAACATAATCATGACCAACTTACCTGGTTGTGGAAAGGATTAAGCGAGAGAACACATAAAGTGCTTTATGCTCCTGTTAGCACATGATAAATGGCAAACATTAATACAGTGATACTGTAAAGTCAACATCAGTAACTTTAATCTCTCCTCCCATTTCTATTTATCACTAAGAGCCTGTTCATCCTGGAAAACGAAAGTGAAAATCATTAGTCTAATTCACAGCACTCAACATTTTAGTTCCATTCATAATCTTGTATAATAAAATGTTAAACTTTTGCATATTTATTTGTGCATTTCTCAGTCATTTAACATCACAGCACAAATACAATTACAAAGTAAAGAAATATTTCCTCTACAATTATGTTTAATGGATACATAATAATCTAAAATTATAAAATAAATTAGCAAACTTATTTTATAAATACATAACTATTCTCTGCCAACCAGGTCTTTGATTTTTAAGCTGTATCCAGTTTTCAATTTTTTTGGTCTTTTTTTTTCTGGGGTGGGTTAGGACAATGCCAAGCAGTGTTCAGGGGTAACTCTCCGTTATGTGGAAGTAACAAATTAAATGCTTAAAGACCCTGTATTTTATCGCTGTCCTGCTCTATGAAGTCTTCCTCTCCTCTGCATTACTGTGGTGAATCCTACTTATGCATATGTTGATAATTTTATTTTCAAAAAAAATTTGAGAAACTGGATTATTTTTACAAGGACTTTCAAGGACAATAGTTCCAGATTTCTAAATTGTTACCTACTATTATGTCTTTTATATAAATATATCTTGATTCATATGAAGTATACCTTAGAAATAGCAGTGGTCCATAGGATGGGAATCTGTTTCATTCATAATTGTATCCTATAGTATAGGAGGTAAGGCTCTTACATGTAGCCATGTAACACAAGTCCCCCTCTGACAAAAAGTGTGTTTAAATGGAAGAAGCAAAAAACTCTTTTTATTGGGGGGCTAAAGACAGGGGAGGAGTCACACCTGGCAGTGTTCAGAGGCTATTCCGTCTCAGAGATCTGGCAGTGCATGGGAACCATACATGGTGCAGGGGTTTGAACTGGAGTTAATTGCTGTACTTTCTCTTAAGCCTCCCAAAAATATTGTAAGCGCATAACACTATGAATTAAGATTAATTTGATGACCTTTTTAATGGTACTGAAATGCACTGCAGGTCAGGATGTGGATTAGAGGCTGAATGCACAATTCTGTCATGTGTGAAGCCATGTTTGAACCCCAGCACTGAAAAAAAAACAATAAGTTAAAAAAGTTATGTATTGATCAAAAGGGGAACAAATATTTTGTTTGTAAAGATATTACAAAATATTAAGTATTTTAGACAAGGACACCTGAAAAAATATTGCTGATTTTCATAAAGATGGGAGTAATGGAATGACAGAGAGGGGGACAGTCAACAACACCTGCTAAAACACATTACTTTTCTGGCTCCTGGATTACAATGGATATATCACAATTAAACTTGTAGCAGTAGTCATGGTTGGAGAGATGGTACCACAGGGAAGGTGCTTGCCTTGCATGCAGTCAACTTGGGTTCAATCCTTGTATTATATAGGATTCCTCAAGCCTACCCTGAGTGCAGAGCCCTGCATAAGTCCTTTTTGTCCCCACAAATAAATTTCTGGCCCACAAGATGTGAAGAGAAGCCTGTTAGTTGTGCACAGGGAAGATTTTAGGAAATTTTTTCCTAGATCTGAAAAAAAATAATGGACACAGAAAGAATACGATGTTTCTTTTCTTCAATCCTTCTCACTATTGGACATTGGGTTAGTTCCTGAAATTACTCATAGTAGGCAATCATCTAAGGATAAATCTATGATGCTGAGGAGATAAATCAGAATTATGAAGAGAATCAAGGTCCTTAAGACAAATGAATATAGACAAGGTAGTGTGTATACAATGGAATATTATTCAGATATTAAAAAAGAAAATCCCCCTTTATGACAATATGAGAGAATCAAGGTCCTTAAGATGAATGAATACAGAGAAGGTAGTGTGTATATAATGGAATATTATTCAGATATTAAAAAAGAAAATTCCCCTTTCTGACAATATGAGTGGGTCTTAAGAGAAAAAGCAAAACATCACATAACATCTCTTTGATGGGGCCTCGGAGGAGCCCAGAGAAACATCTCTTATATGTGGGATATAAATTAAATAAGCAAACAAATAAACACCCTAACTCATGGATACAGAGAACAAAGCAATGGTTGCCTGAGACAAGGAAGAGGAGGTGGGCAAAGGTGATTGAGGTCGAGAGGTACAAACTTCCAGTTACAAATAAATTCTTGGACTATAACACAGGATGGTGAGAAGAGTTAATACTATATTGTGTATCTGAAAGTTACTATAAGAGTAAATCTTAATAATTAATGGTTTCAGTAAAGTGGCAAGATATAGAATCAATACACATAAATCTAGTGCATTCTGTATACAAGCAATGAGTTAGAGGAAAGAGAAATAAAGAAAACAATCCTATTTACAATTGTATCAACAAAAGATAAAATAATGGGAATAAACCTAGCAAATGTGAAAGACCTAAATATTGGAAACTTCTAGGACATTAATAAAATAACTAAAAGAAATCACATAAAACAGGAATGACACCTTTGTTTATTGATGACAGAAAAACATTAGAATGACCATTTTACCTAAAGCAATTTATAGAGCCAAAGTAGTATCTATCAAAATACTACTGGCATCTTTCAAGAAAACAGAGCAAACAATTCACAATTCTAATGTGTAGAGAACTATGAAAGATCCCAAAGAGTCAAATCAATTTTGAGAGAAAATAAGAAAAACTGAGTTATCATTTACCTTGACTGAAAACTACATTTCAAGGCTATTGTGGTTTAAACAGTATGGTATTGGAACAAAACAAGCACATAGACCAAAAAGGATAGAATAGAGAACCAGAAACAAATCCACAGATACATGGACACATAATTTATGACAAAAGAACCAAACATACATAACAAAAAAGCCTCTTAAAGGGTCAGAGAGATAGTATAGCAGTTAGAATTTATGGATTGCCTGCAGCTGAACAGACTGAACCAGCACTGCACATAATTCCTTGAGCCCCACCAAAAGTAATCCTTGCACACAGAGCCAGGGGTAAGCTCTGAGCACCACAGGGTGTAGCACTCAAACAAACAAAAGTAGAAAAAAATTAGAATCAGGTGCATATGACACAGTGTGTGTAAGTCTTTTCCTTTACTACATGAGGTCCTTCCTTATTCTCTTATCTCTCATCTCTCTCATATTTTCTAAATAAAACTATTTGGCTTTACTTTAGAAAGTCAGAACGGGGGTTAGTTACTTGTATTGTATGTGACTAACACTGGTTTGATCTTGATAGCACATACAATCCCTGGAATACCAGGAGTGATTCCTGAATGCAGAGTCAGGAGCAAACTGAGTCTAACAGACAGAGTGAGGCTTATACATCCTCCAATCCCACCCCCCCAAAATCGGTGTCTTTGAAAATACTATTACCCTATTGATTTTAAAAATCCTGTTTGTGATTATGTTTTTTTTTTAATCTTTTTTTTTGGGGGCACACCTGGTTGTGTTCAGGGTTTACTCCTGGATCTGTACTCAAAGATCAGTCCTTGAGAGGCTTGGGAGATCAAATGCAGTGGCAGGGGTCAAACGCAGGTCAATAGTGCTTTATAATTGTACCGTCTTTCTGAACCAATTTTAATAATCCTGAGTCCACCTTATCTCATAAATTCTTAGCTTGTGGCTGTTAGCTTTTTACCTTAGTGCTGAAAACAATAAAAACAAATCTGTTCCCAGAAACTGAAAGAATTATAATTAATAAGATAAACCACAGGTATCATTCCAAAAACTTGGAATGATTTCCATATTCTACTATTTAGGGATAAGTTTTAGAGCAGATATTCTAATAATAATTATAATAGCAATTTTAGTTTCATATTTAACCTTAATATGATTTAAATATTTATAAAATATTTGTTCTGACAGGTATAGTTTTAGAACCTGAAGGTTACTGAAATGGGGCCTGTTCTCTTTCAGAGAGAAAAACATGATTGTTTCAGGAAAACTTATGTTTCTTCTCATGTTTCCAGGAACAATTAATGAGCTGTTTAATATGTGTTTATGTGGTTTTAAAATTTCTTTCCTTTAAAGATCTCTAAAAACTCTATTTAAAAATCCTAGAGAGATAACTCAACCTATGTTCAAGTCTAAAGGAAATCTGCTTGTTCATGAAAGAGTGCCATACATATAAATATGTATTTTCTGCACTCCTAGATTAAGAACACTATTTTTTGCAAAGACCAAAGGAAGCATAGAGCTTTGGTTTTATAGCATATCCCACTAGAGAGGTAAACTTGTATATTAATGTCCTAATAAATTTTTAGTACATATTTTATGAGAGAGGTGAAATATTATAATATTTTTGACAGCTAATCAATAACATAGGCATTTAGTTTTACTACTTTCCAGGTTATTAGGCTGTTGAGTGAAAGCAATATAGCTAGTTAAAGGAGGTATCCATTTAATGAAAGGCATGTAGCTTGCTAATTGGTCTTTAAGATATATGCCATGTTCGAATTGCCCTCTCAGATTTCCTTAGCTTGACATTTAAGAAATTAAGTCCCAAAGTTCTTAGGCACCTTTCTCCTTTCCTTATTGATCTTCCTTTATATCTGTCACTGACTAACATTTAAACAAAACACATAAATCATACATATAAAGTTATAAGGCCAAAAGAGTAATGGAAAGGATAAAAAGATAAACATGTGAAACCTGGCTGAAATCCTGTCCTTTTCTTTTTTCCTTTCTTCCTTACTCCCTCCCTCTATACCCAACAGTGCTCAGGAATCAATTCTAGTAGTGCTCAGGGGACCATACACTGCCAGGGATGAAGCAGAGTCTTTCATGTGCAGAGTCTGTCAAGTGCTTGCCACTGTCCTGTTTTTATGCCCTGAAACCTCTATGAGCAGTGCTTTGCCAGGGGTAAGGTTGTCCTGTGAAGCACCATCCATGAACTGTCACCTTCCAGCCGATATCTTCTTGCTCTCAGCATTCACTGCTCCTCCCTTAGCTCTCTTGCTGAGCGGCCTGTGTCAGCACCTTCAGGTGAGTATCCTAATGAACCAAACCAGTTTCAAGTATTTCAGGGCCTTAATACTGATCATGCCATACACAATTCTCTGTGGGAGAGTCTGGCCTTTCCTGTGGAGAGATTCTAGATAGTATAGCAGGACTCACTGCAGCTGTGGCTGTAAAGTGAGGCTACCTTCCAGCAGGGTGTCTGGGATTTCCCTGACTTGCTGCTCAACTGTTCTGAGACAGGCTAGTAGATCTCATAGGTGTATGATATGTACAAACGTAGTATGCAATATACAACCTATGTAGCCTAATTACTTGTGGAAAGTACTCTGGGTGTGAGTGCACGGGTGTACACTTACACACGCACACACTCACACCTAGATCTTGATCTAGATTTATGTAGTTGTTTATCTACCCATCATCTAGCTCCATGTGATTCTTCTTTTTGGTAACCCAGTGCAAGACAGAAAGTGATATATGACCAATATTTGAAAGTGACCATTTCTTAAATTGTGGGTTGTGACAACATATGGGGGTAACAAAGATTACAAAACCAGTAGTAAAATGTTTCTGAAGGTTTAACAACCAAAAGTTCAAAATTAAATGTAATTAATCTGAGGTGTTTCTGGAAGCTCTTTCCTATTATGCACTACTCAGTTCGAGAAGGGGTCTAGAGAGGTAGAAGCTATTTTGTTTACTTGTTTAGTTATGGGGAACACTTCTGGCAGTATTCTGGGATTACTCCTGGTAAGCACAGGGGACATATGGGGTGCTGGAGATGAAATCCAGGTTGGTCACATGCACGCAAACTCCTAAACTCCAAACAGTGTGTGTATAACTCCAAGCCTGGAGTGGAAGAAGCTTAAGTATCTCTGATTTAAAGGTGACAAAGGAGTGAACTCTATGAGAGCTCGCTGCATTAAGCATTTCAGCACCCAGAAGCCCCCAAAGCTGGGGTCTGATGGAGTGACTCAGGTACCATAGAGTAACTAGTGAGGTGGGTTCATACTAAGACAGGGGAAAGGTGCTGTTCTCTGAAAGGAAAAGTTCAGAGAGAGAAGGGGTAGGAGCATGTTCAGTCTTCCAGGATATTGAATACTGCACCTTTTAATTTGACATGGAGAACCACTGGAGGCTTTGGAGAAGAGGCATGACTTAATTCGCTAAACATTTAATAGGCTGCTTCTGGCATCTGTGTGAAAAATCAGTTATTGGACTGGAGATTTAGTAGAAGGGCTAAGGTGCATGTAGCATGTGGTCTGACCGAGCTCATTTTCTGGCCTACATGTTCCCCCACCATCTCCAGGTACAGCCCTTCAGGCCCCCAGATACTGCTCGAGTAGGTCCCTGGCACTGCAGTGCCTGAGTAGCACTACATCCTTGTACCCTGAGAGGAGGAGGAAGAGGAGGAAGGAGGGTGAAGAGGAAGAAGGAGAAGGAAAAGGAGGAGAAAAAAAGGAGAAGAAACAAAAGAGAAAGAATAATCAACTATCAGGAAAAATCCCAGCTATTTCAGGATTTGGGGAAAAGATAATTTTGGTGATAAGGTATGAGATTCTGAATATTAATGAAAGGCAGAGTCAACAGATTTTGTTGGTGAATTTTATAAAGAATTAAGGTGTTGGGGGTATAGCTCAGTAACAGTGAACTTGGAAAGGGAGTTGGGGGAATGGAAAGATGGGGGAAGAAGAGGGAGATCCAGTTTTGATTTAGTCCTGGGGCCTTTATCACTGGTCAACTAGTTCCACAAGAGAAGAACCAGTGTTTTCCTAATCTTTGCATTCTATTTTTTCCTCTCCTAGTGAACAGCACTTGTCTTTATACATATGCCACCTTCAGCAGAGTAGACATTGAATATTTGACTGATTATCTTTTTATAGTACCTTTGTGAATTGCTCCTTTTTGACTATTTAATAATCCACTATACATTTTATTTGTGACCTTACTAAAAGCAGGTCTTTGTAACATGCATTGTGATGCAAAAGAACATCCATTTTAAGAAGTAGAAAATAATACCTTGAAAAATATATTTTTAAAAATTTTGTTATTATACCACCGTGGGATATGCAATTACAAAGATATTCATGTTTAGTCATACAGTGTTCCAGCAACCATTCATGTTGTGGAGCCACTGGGGTCCCCAACAGTACCAGACAGAAGTTCTCTTCTACCTCTGAGGCCGCTGGAGGAACTGCTGAAAGCTCCGGTGCAGTTCCAAAAAAGGCCTTTAATAGTACAAAAGCTCTACCACTGCAATCCAATATAATGAAAGAACTCTAGCTCTGGTCAGAACTTAGACCATATACGAGAGTCCAAGTCTCCCACAAAAAGAGGACCCCCACCAGAGAGGAGTCCCAGTAAAGAGAGTCCTACCAAAGAAGAGACCTACCAAAAAAGGGGGGCAAATGCCTCAAGTCAGCCCCCTTATATACACACCAAAGTAATTCTAACTGTTGACAGGGAGGGTCTTGTCAACAAAGAACCCTAAACAGCTTCTAGATAGAAGAGTATAGAAGGGTGGTGCCACACCCTATTATAGGTATAAACAAAGGATTACACCAAGGACTAATCCCTTCTTCTGAGATGATCTCTTATGTAACACACTGGAGAGAGAGGGGGCTGGTATAAAGTATGCATCTTAATTTTAAATTTTAAAGTATACATCTTAAGTTTATGGACTTCATGTAATCTAGATGGTACCCACAAGTTCCTTCTTATTTAAATCTGCACCAGGGTGATTATGAGACTTTGAAACTTCTGTAACTTGCCAGGCGAGGCCTGGCAAACTACCTGTGTTGTATTTCATATGCCAAAACCAGTAACAATTATAGACCTCATTCCCAAGACCTGAAGGAATGGTCTGAGGCTCTTCATGTTACTGGAGTGAGCAGTTGCCCTTGGGCTGCACTAACATATGACAGGACTTATGGAGATGTTACTGGTGCCCGCTTGAGCAAATTGATGAACAATGGGAAGTGATACAAGTGATACCAGGGTGATTGAGTATTTTGATCTCTGTATACTGAAAGGTTCACACTCGCCTGCATGAGGGGCAAACTTGTATGATCCTTCCTATAATCTTAAATGATAGTCTCAATGTAGCCAGGGTGGCAGTCTCCTGGCCATGCTGGGTGCAGTGGGTATAAAGAGGAGCTGTGCCAAATCTAGATAACATAGAAATTTTAGTAGATGTATAAGTCAGAAGTTATTCAGAGTCAAGGTGACTTCTGTAACTGCCACACCCTCCATCAGTGTTTACAAAGAAGAGAGGTCTCCTTAGTATGAACCTTGGCTTAAGAACATGTAAATAGGGGGAGCGATAGCTCAGCGCATAGGGCGTTTGCCTTTCGGCCTTGCCCGCCTGGTTCGATCCCGGCATCCCATATGGTTCCCGAGCACCGCCAGGAGAAATTCCTGAGCACAGAGCCAGGAGTAACCCCTGAGCATTGCCGGGTGTGACCCAAAAAACCAAAAAAAAAAAAAGAACATGTAAATAAATTAAGCTGTGAGTGGATAATATGGCAAAGCTCCCAAGCGAGCTAAGCCTATCATTCAACACATCCATCCCCTCCACCAGTGCCCATTTCCCACCACCAATGTCCTCAATTCCCTCCAACCTCCCCCCAGCCTGCCTTTCTTTCTCTCCTCTCTCTCTTCCTTCTCTTAAACATTGGTTTACAATCATCCTGTCTTCCCTTCTCAATTTGCTGAGCGGTTTCTTCACTGGTGGGGGTCTTGTGGGGCTCGCTATGGTGGGCGGGGCTCCCTCGGCGCCGGTGTGGCCAGGGCAGCTCGCCCCTTGTGCAAGTCATACAATACATACATTTAGAGATTATCATGTATATTCCTTTGCCTACATTCAATGCTCACTTCTAGACTGGTATTATCATTTCCAACACTGATTAGTACACTCTCTTTTTTTTTTTAGCTTTTTAAAAAAAATTTTTTTATTATACCACCGTGAAACATACAATTAGAAAGGTGTTCATAATTGGTTCTTGGTAATACAGTATTCCAGCACCCATCCCTCCACCAGTGCCTGTTTCCACCACCAATGTACCCCCCCCCCCCCTCCCACCCACCCCCAGGCTGCCTCAATAGCAGGAACACCAGTTTCCTCTCTTTCTCTCTCTATCTTTCTCTGTCTCTGCATCTCTCTCTCTCTTCTTTTACACATTGTGGCTATCCCTGCAGATATTTAGAGTTTATCACTTAAGTCTCTTTGTGTGTATTCAATGGTGAGTTTTAATCTGCCATTACCATTTTCCACACTTAATAAAACACTGGTATCTATTTACATCCTATTAATGAATGCAGTCATTCTATATCTGTCCTTTTCCTTCTGACTAATTTCACTCAGCATGATAGTCTCCATGTCCATCCGTTTGCAGGTAAATTTCATAATTTCATCTTTTCTGACAGCTGCATAGTATTCCATAGTGTAGATGAACCACAGTTTCTTTAGCCAATCCTCTGTTCTCGGGCATTTAGGTTGTTTCCAGATTCTAGCTATTGTGAATAGCGTAGAGATGAATAAAGAAGTACAGATAGTGTTTCTGCTATGTGTTTTTCGGTCTCTTGGGTATATGCCCAGGAGTGCTATTGCTGGATCAAATGGGAGCTCAATATCTAGTTTTCGGAGGAATGCCCATATTGTTTTCCAAAAGGGCTGGACCAGTCGGCACTCCCACCAACAGTGGATGAGAGTCCCTTTTCCCCACATCCACGCCAGCACCGGTTGTTCTTGCTGTTTTGGATGTGTGCCAGTCTCTGTGGTATGAGATGGTACCTCATTATTGTTTTGATTTGAATCTCCCTGATGATTAATGATGAAGAGCACTTTTTCATATGCCTTTTGGTCATTCAAATTTCTTCTTTTTTGGAAGCTTCTGTTCATTTCTTCTCCCCATTTTTTGATGGGGTTGGTTGTTTTTTTCTTGTGAAGTGCTACCAGTGCCTGATATATCCTGGATATTAACCCCTTGTCAGATGGGTATTGGGTGAATATCCTTTCCCACTCTGTGGATTGTCTTTGTATCTTGGTCACCGTTTCTTTTGAGCTGCAGAAGCTTTTCAATTTTATATAAACCCATTTGTTTATCTTTACTTCCATTTGCTTGGTCAGTGGTGTGTCGTCTTTAAAGATACTTTTAGTTTGATGTCGTAGAGTGTTTCTCCTATGTTTTCTTCAATGCACCTTATAGATTCATGTCTGATGTTGAGATCTAGAATCCATATTGATCTGACTTTTGTGCATGGCGTTAGAAGGAGGTCTAAGTTCATTTTTTACACGTAGCTGCCCAGTTTTCCCAGCACCATTTGTTGAAGAGGCTTTCTTTGCTCTACTTAATATTTTTTGCTCCTTTATCGAAGATTAAGTGGTTGTATATTTGAGTGTGTGTTTCAGGATATTCAGTTCTATTCCATAGGTCTATGGGTCTGTCTCCATACCAATACCACACTGTCTTAATTACAACTGCTCTGTAGTAGAGCTTGAGGTTGGGGGAAAATGAGACCTCCCATCTTCTTTTTCCCAAGGATTGCTTTAGCTATTTGTGGGGGTTTATCATTCCATACAAATTTCAGGAGTGTTTGTTCAATTTCTTTAAAGAACATCATGGGTATCTTTATAGGGACCGCATTGAATCTGTATAAAGTTCTAGGGAGTATTACCATTTTGATAATGTTAATCCTTCCAATCCATGAGCAGGGAATATGTCTCCATTTCCTCAGGCCTCCTTTTATTTCCTGAAGTGACGTTTTGTAGTTTTCTTAAAATCATACCTCCATAAAATCAAGAAGATAGAAATTGTGCCAACTATTTTTCAGACCATGATGCGCTGAAAATAGAAGTTAATTGTACACAAAAACGGAACCAATTCCAAGTACCTGGAAACTAAACAGCTCACTGCTGAACCAGCAAGTCATAAAAGAAACAAAAGAGGAAATCCAAAGATTCCTGGAAACAAATGAGACTGAAGACACGAATTACCAGAACTTGTGGGATACAGCAAAAACAGTGTTAAGAGGCAAGTTCATAGCTCTTCAAGCATTCATCAGAAAAGAAGAAAAGGCCACCACAAACAGTCTAACTTCACAACTTAAGATCTTAGAGAGTTATCAACAAAAGGAGCCCAACCCAAGCAGAAAGAAAGAAATAATAAAACTTAGAGCAGAAATCAATGAGATGGAATGTCAAAAAAACAATCCAGAAGATCAACAAAACCAAAAGCTGGTTGTTTGAAAAATAAACAAGATTGACAAACCACTTGCAAGACTTGTAAAAAAAGGAAAAGAGAGAATCCAAATAAATAGAATCAGAAATGAAAATGGGGACATCACAACAGAAACCACAGAAATTCAAAAGATCATCAGAGATTACTATGAGAGCCTGTATGCCACGAAACAAGAGAACCTAGAAGAAATGGACAAATTCCTGAATTCCTATAGTCTCCCAAGTCTCCAACAAGAAGATTTGGAATACCTCAACAAACCTATCTCCATCGAGGAGATTGAATTGGTAATCAAAAGTCTCCCCAAACACAAAAGCCCAGGTTCAGATGGATTCACCAGTGAATTCTACAAAACCTTTAAAGAGGACCTACTCCCAATTCTTTTTAAGCTCTTCCGGCAATTAAAGAAACAGAAACACTCTCAAATAGCTTTTTACGAGGCACATATCACCCTGATACCCAAAGCAGACAGAGATGTCACAAAAAGGAACACTATAGACCAATCTCCCTGATGAATACAGATGCTTCAACATCTTTCATCTGTAAGATCTTTCATCTGTAAGATCTTCAACAAAAATACTAGCAAATAGAATCCAAAGAGTCATCAAAAAGATTGTACACCATGACCAAGTGGGATTCATCCCGGGAATGCAAGAATGGTTCAACATCCACAAGTCAATCAACATAATACATCATATCAACAAAAAGAAAAATAAAAACTATATGATCATATCAATAGATGCAGAGAAGGCATTTGACAAGATTCAACCCCCCGTTCATGATAAAAGCTCTCCGTAAAATGGGGATTGAAGGAACCTTCCTCAAGATAATCCAGGCCATCTACTACAAGCCCACAGCGAGCATTATTCTCAATGGGGAAAAACTGAAAGCCTTCCCCTTAAGATCAGGGACAAGACAAGGCTGCCCACTCTCACCACTTCTATTCAGTATAGTACTGGAAGTACTTGCCATAGCAATCAGGGAAAAAAAAGACATTAAGGGCATCCAGATAGGAAGGGAAGAAGCCAAGTTATCACTATTTGCAGATGACATGATATTATACCTGGAAAACCCAAAACTCTCTACCAAGAGGCTCCTAGAAATAATACATTCTTATAGTAGAGTAGCAGGGTACAAAATCAATACCCAAAAGTCAATGGCCTTCCTATATGCAAACAGCGAAAGAGAAGAAAGGGACATTAAAGAAACTATCCCATTCACAATTGCACCGCAGAAAATCAAATACCTAGGAATCAGTTTGACAAAGAATGTAAAGGATCTCTACAAAGTACACTCTCTTTCTTACCTAACCTCTGACTCCCACTCCCTTGCAGTAGATTAAATCCACTGACAAGATCTCTTGATCCAAGTTTTGCCTGGTCTCGGATATTGGTATCATACTATTTTTTATATTCCACAAGTAAATGCAGTCATTCTATATCTGTCCATGTCCCTCTGTCTAATTTCATTAAACATGATCCTCTCTGTGTCCATCCATTTATAGGCAAATTTCATAACTTTGTTTTCCCTAACAGCTGCATAGTATTCCTTTGGGTAGATGTACCACAGTTTCTTTATACAGTCATCTGTTCTCAGGCACTTTGGTTGTTTCCAGATTCTGGCTATTGTGAATAGTGCTGCTATGAATATAGAAGTGTAGACAGTGCCTGTGTGTTTTTGACCCCCAGGGTAAATTCCCAGGAGTGGTATGGCTGGGTCAAATGGGATCTCAATTTCTAGTTTTTGGAGGAATGTCCATATTGTCTTACAAAAAGGCAACATTCCCAGGAACAGTGGATGAGATCCCTTTGTACCCACATCCATGCCAGTACTTGTTCTTGCTTTTTTGGATATGCACCAGTCTCTGTGGTATGAGATAATATCTTGTTGTTTTGATTTGCATTTCCCTAATGATTAGTGATGATGATATTTTTTCATATATCTTTTGGCCATTCGAATTTCTTCTTTTTGGAAGTTTCTGTTCTTTTCCCCAGTTTTTGATGGGGTTCAAAAACTGGGAGAAGAAGTGAACAGAAATTTCAAATTCCTCAAATTTCTTTGAAGAATGACATGCACATCCTTATAGGGACTGCATTGAATCTGTATAAAGCTCTCGGAAGTATTACCACTTTGACAATGTTGATTTTCCCGATCCATGAGCAGGGAATGTGGTTCCATTTCTTTTTATCCTCTTTGATTTCTTGAAGCAGCATTTGTAGTTTTCTTTTTACAGGTCCTTTACATTCCTAGTTAAACTGATGCTAGGTATTTGATTTTCTCTGGTGCAATTTTGAATGCAGTCGTTCTCCTACTATCCCTTTCTTCTCTTTCATTATTTGTATATAGGAAAGTCAATGACTTTTGGATATTGATTTTTGTATCCTGCCCCTCTCTCTAGGTATTGTTTCTAGGAGATTTTTGGTAGAAAGTTTAGGGGTTTCTAGATATAATATCATGTCATCTGCAAATAGTGATAGCTTGACTTCTTCCTTGCCTATATGGATGCCCCTAATGTCCTTTACTTCTTTAATTGCTATGGCAAATACTTCCAGAACTATATTAAATAAAAGTGGTGAGAGTGGGCAACCTTGTCTTGTCCCTGATCTTAGGGGGAAGGCTTTCGGTTTTTCCCCATTGAGAATGATACTTGCTGTGGGATTTTGGTAGATGGTTTGACTATATTGAGGAAGGTTCCTTCAATTCCCATTTTTTGGTTAGTTTTTTTTATCATGAACAGATGTTGGATCTTGTCAAATGCTTTCTCTGCATCTATTGATATGATCATATAGTGTTTATTTTTTCTCTTATTGATGTGTTGTATTATGTTGATTGACTTGTGAATGTTGAACCATCCTTGTATTCCTGGGATGAATCTTATTTGGTCATGATAGTCTTTTTGATGAGTCTTTATATTCTGTTTGCTGGTATTTTGTTGAAGTTCTTTAGTGTCTGTGTTCATCAGGGAAATTGGTCTATAGTTTTTTTTTTTTTTTGCGATGTCTCTCTCTGCTTTGGGTATCAGGGTGATATGTACCTCATAAAAGCTATTTGGGAGTGTTTCTGTTTCTTCTATTTCCTGGAAAAGCTTAAAAGGACTGGCAGTAGGTCCTCCTTAAAAGTTTGGAAGAATTCACTAATGAATCCATCTGGACTGGGGCTTTTCTGTTTGGGCAGACTTTTAATTACTGTTTCAATTTCTTCGATGGTGATCGGCTTATTCAGGTATTGCAGGTCTTCTTGTTTCAGTTGTGGGAGATTATAGGATTTCAGGCATCTGTCCATTTCTTCCAGGTTCTCTTGTTTCGCGGCATATGGACTCTCAAAATAAACTCTTATGATCTTTTGTATTTCTGTGGTTTCTGTTATGATATCCCCCTTTTCATTTTTTGATTCTATTTATTTGGTTTTGTTCTTTCCCTTTTCTTACAAATCTTGCAAGTGCTTTGTTGAACTTCTTTTATTTTTTTCAAAGAAACCACTCTTGGTTTCATTAATCATTTGGATTTTTTTTTTGGGATTCCATCTCATTTATTTCCTTTCTAAGTTTTATTATTTCCTTATTTCTGCCTGGGTTGGGATCCTTTGTTATTCTTTTTCTAAGATTTGGAGCTGTGAAGACAGGTTATTTATGCTGGTCTTTTCTTCTTTCCTGATGAATGCTTGCAGAGGTATGAACTTTTCTCTAATTCTGCTTTCGATGTATCCCACAAATTCTGATAGCTTGTGTCTTCATTTTAATTTGTTTCCAGGCATTTTTGGATTTCCCTTTTTGATTTTTTTTCTATTACCCACTGGTTGTTCAGCAGTAAGCTGTTCAGTTTCAGGAGTTTGATTTAACTCCCTGTTTCTGTGTGTCGTTAACTTCCATTTTCAGTGCATCATGATCTGAAAAAATAGTTGACACAATTTCTATCTTTTTTATTTTATTGAGGTATGCTTTGTGGCTCAGCAAGTGGTCAATCTTGGAGAATGTTCCATGTGCACTGAAGAAAAATGTGTATTCGGCTTGTATGTATTTACCAGTCCTCTTTCTTCCATTTTTCCTTAAAGGCCAGAAATTTCCTTGGTGAGTTTCAGTCTTGTCAATCTATCAATAGTTGGTAGAGCAGTGTTGAAGTCTCCAACTACTATTGTGTTACTTTCAATATCTTCTTGGAAGTCTATTAGCAGTTGTTTTAAGTATATTGCTGGCCTCTTGTTGAGTGCATATGTTTAGGAGTGTAATTTATTCCTGATATACATAGCACTTAATTATTAAGAAATGAACTTCCTTTCCTTTCTTACCTTTTTCAGCCTGAAGTATGTTGTCAGATACTAGTATAGCCACACTGGCCTTTTTCGAAGAGTTGTTTGTGTGGAGAATTGTCTTCCAGCCTTTGACTTTGAGTCTGTGTTTGCTCTGATTATTCAGATGTATTTCTTGTAGGCAGAAGAATGTCAGATTCAGTTTTTTAATCCTTTTTGCCACTCTGAGTCTTTTAATCGGTGCATTTAGGCCATTGACATTGAGAGAGATTATTATCATGGGATTTTGTGCCATCTTTCTGAATAAGTTTGTTGTGCTTTTAAGTTTATATTATCTTACAGTAGCTCCTTCAGTCCATCTTTTAAGTTGTTATTGAGTCTATGAATTTCCTGAGCTGTTGCTAATCCATGAAGTTGTGTATCTTTCCTTCAAATCTGAATTTGAGTCTAGCCAGGTAAAGAATTCTTGGTGGGCCTTCATTTTATTGAGTCTTTTCACAATATCCCACCATTGCCTTTGGGTTTAATGTTTGAGATGCATCAAATTGTTGAATTGTGTTGTTATAGCTTTGAAAACCAAGGAAAAATGATAAAGATTATTAATGGAAAGACCTGTAAATGATAATCTGTAAAGTGGATGGAAATCATCCAGGAAATGAAAACACTGCAATAAGCCATTTAGGACAAAAGAATAGTGATCTCTTCCTACTCACTATGTGTACATAACTAAGACAGAAACACTTATTACTGTGAGTACAGCAATGTTCTATATTTTCGTGTGAGGTTAGGAACTCAACTGTACCACCATAAACCCTAAACTCTAATGTGACTTATTTGGAGACAGAGCCTTGGAGAGAGGTAATGTGGGTTAAATGGGGTCAGAAGGGTGGATTTCTTATCTGATAGGACTGGAATCCTTCTAAGAGGAGAAAACACCAGAGTTTTAGATAAATCTTTCTTCTTTATTGCTGGACATGCTGGAGACTTGACTTGATTTTGAACCTTCAGAACCATGAGACAGTCATTTTCTGTTGTTGTAGTCATCCAGCATCAAATGTTTGGTTATAATAGCCCAAGTCATAAAAGAATTCCCGAGTTCTTAGACTAGAATGTGTACAGTGAGTCTCAATCAGTCAATTCTGCAGTTCTGATCAGCTTCCAAGTGGACAGAAGCTGCTGTTCCGGGGACCATATGAGATGTTAAGAATTGGAGAGCATAGATGTTTCATGGGTTATGGGCCCAAAGGCAGAGCCCAGTCCTGGCACGTGTAAGACCCTGAGTTTGACCACCAGCACTGTAAGATCTAGGAGCAACACCCCATTTAAGAAAAAGAATCTCAGGATTTATGGGGTGCCACCACCCTTCAATACAGAGAAAATGTAGGAAAAAAGTCTGGTCCTACATGATCACACTGAAAATCTAGCTTACTCTGTATCACTGTCTTCCTGTTCATCATCGTTTGCTCGGCGGGCACAGTAACATCTCCATATCTGTCTCTGCAGTGCCGGGCCCTGCTTGCTCCAGGAACTAAAGAGCCTCAAACCATTCATCAGGTCTGGGAATGAGGTCTATATTGTTATTGGTATCTGGCATATAAATACGCGGGTAGCTTGAGGCTTGCGTGTGGGTGCTACTCTTGTAGTCTCTCAAAATCCAGATTTTGATAACCAGTAGGGGTGTGGGCTGGGTCTGCTGGGTGGAGTCGGGGGGGGGTCAGTGTAAGGGGGTCCCGGGTGGGGGGGTTGTTGGTTGTTGTGGGCTCCGCGGGTGGCGGGCCGGGCGACCGCCATCTCCCGGCTCCTCATGAGGTAAAAAATAGGGATTTGTGGTAAAAAAAAGTTCTTTGATGGAATTATTCCTATTGATGCTCTGTTTTAATTAAACCAGGTTTTTATAGAACCCCAAGTGATCACTTCGCCAGAATGTGAAACTTTACAACTAATTTGTTTTTCTTTTTCAAAAATAGTGGCTCATGTTTTGACCCTTTTACTTGAAATCACTGTGCTATCCTACGTAGAGAAAGAAAATTAAAATGAATTCCCCACACAAAAACCTTATATACACAATGAAGTGTTTTCATATGTTCTGAGCAGTTAATCAAGTAATAAACTTTATTTCAGTTACAGAAACTGAACCTGACCATTTTTCTGATTTCTCCCCACAACCCCCTCTGCCTCACCCCTTCAGCTTTATAGCTGTGTACCTTGCCTTGCCTCGCTGGGTCCTAGACAGTGGGCTGTCTGCATGCCTTTGGCACATAAGGGCAGCCCTGGGGTTTGAACTCTCTGTGTTTGCCAAGAATGTGCTTTAAGCCAGGCCCTCTTTTCTCATTTTAAAAATTATGATTTAGTCAAGTTATTTATTTATTTGGTTTTGGGGCCATACCTCGTGGTGCTCAGGGCTTACTTTTGGCTGCGCTCTCAGAGACCACTCATAACAGGGTTTTGGAGACCATATAGCATGCTGGGACTTTGGAGAACATATAGCATGCTGCGTCCAGTTTGCTGCATGCAAGGCAAGTGCCTGCCCACTGCACTATCTCTCTGCTCCCCTCTTTTCTCTTTCTTAATCACTCCTTCCAATGACAAGTGCCAGTAAAATGATTCTGTTTCTAAACCATGAATATCTTGGACCTCCAATATATTTTGAGTTAAAGGATAAAACTTTTATTGAGCAAGTTTTTAATATAAACCATTTCTGATTTCAGCCTGGGGCTTTTCATTCACTCCATAGATAAGGTTCTATTTTTTTCCCCCTATGAAATTAGAGTTTTCTAATTGCCAACATTTACACCCAGGAAAGGCCTGAGTAAATATTAACTTTTTTGGGGTTTTTTTTTGGATTTAGGGGATAATCCTGGATTAGAGCTCATTCCCGGAAGACAAGCATGGGGGCCCACGTGGTGTGGGATTGAATCCAGAGGTTGAACCCAGGGCTGCCACATGAAAAGCCCTTTGAACTATCTCCAAAATATAAACATTTTATTTAGTTCAAATTTTGGTGTGAACTCTTGGGGATACTTCATGCTTCTCCATACTCTTGAGGTAGCATCCATGATATAATGCTGGGTTTTGGAAACCAAACTCCTGCATGAAAAGCATGAACTCAGCCCACTGAATTCTCTGTAGTGCTCTCCAGTACAAACAACTTAAACCACTACCTTCCTAGAGTTGACTCTGAGTGTTCTCACTCAACTAATATATAAATACTTCTTAAATGTGAGTATGTAGTTGTGCTCAGGGGCTCTTTGCTCAGGGATCACACCTGGACATGCTCAGGGGAACCATATGTGGTGTCAGATACCTATCCTGGGTCAAAAGTGCGCAAGGCAAACTATCTCCTTTGCCCTAAATCTACATTTATTACTTCTTTGTTTGGATTTGGTGGTCCATATCCAGAAACACTCAGAGGTCACTCTTGGTGGAAATCATGGTGTCAGGGATAGAACAAGGGGTTGGCCATATGCAAGAAAAAGAGCCCCACAACTTGCACTATTGCTCTGGTTAGAAATATGAACATTTAAAACTAAAATATGGAGGCCAGAGTGACAGTATAGTGGGTTGGCTGTTTGTCTTGCACACAGCCGACCCGGGTTCAATCCCTTGCATCCCATATGCCCCCTCCCCCTCGAGCACTGCCAGGAGTAATTCCTGTGTGAAGAGCCAGAAATAACCCCTGAGAATTGCCAGGTGTGGCCCAAAAAGCAATAAACAAATCACTGTATCACAAATCTACCCGTTCATCATTGATTTGCTCGAGCGGGCACCAGTAACATCTCCATATGACTTGTCTCATGCAAGTAGAGCCCAAGGGCACCTGATTGCTCCAGGAACATAAAGAGCCTCAAACCATTCCATCAGGTCATGGGAATGAGGTCTATAATTGTTACTGTTATTTGGCATATCAAATATGATACGGGTAGCTTGCCAGGCTCTGCCGTGGGGTAGCATACTCTTGTAGTCATCTAAAAATTCAGCATTTATTGATGAACCGGGACCGCGTGGCCACTTGTGGCTGCGCCGAGCCAGGCTGTGATAGGCTGGTCTGCTGGGTGGAGTTCTGACGAGGGGAAGTTCGGATGTGGAAAATGGAGGCCCCTCAAGGAGTGGGGGGGTCGTCTGGCTTGTTGTGAGGCTCTGCTGGGATGGCGAGCCAGGGCTAGAACCTGCCATCCCTCCTGGGAGCCTCATGAGCGGCTGGGCACAGGGAGAACCAGTAGCAGCTACTGGCTAACAAATACACTATTTGTTTATTTGTTAATAAACAAATAAATAAATCGAATTAAATAGAATTAAAATATGGAATGAGGAGATTTGTGATATGCGATCATCACATCTTTATGATATGAGGCTATGTAATCTGTTCTGGTTTTCAGGACTATAACTAATTACTCTGATGTCAAGTGGGATGAGATAAGAAATTTAGAAATAATGGTGCTGGGTTACATTTGCAGTGTTTTGCAAGTTCTTCTGGAGCCAGGTCGATTATACTACCAGGTTTTTTTTATTCCACTCAGCCTTAAAGAGTCTCCTGGGCTCAGTGTTTTGTAAGGTAGCAAAACATTACTGCCTTTGTAGTTTTTTACTGTAATCACTTTAACTCAGTTTTATATAATCGCTTCTCGGCTACAAAAGAGGGGCAATTCCCAGAGCTATAAGGTCATCTAAAATTATGGCTAATGTACACCCTGTGACTATCTGCAATTTCAGAAATCTCCCTGCTTCAGCCCCCTTTAAAAAGACAAAAAAATGCAGACAAAACCCCTTTCATAGAAAAAAACTAGCTCCCACAAGCTGAAAAAAAACCAATTATCTTTCCAGGGTGACCTTCCCAATCTTCATGTGTCACAGTTCCTGCAGAGATTGGAGAGATGAGGAAGAAGATAGTGAGCATGGTCACACCTGCCTCTGGTCTAGAAACCTCAATTATGCTGATGATAGTGGGACCAACATGAAGTGAAACTGCATAGCTGTGGACTAGTTACATTCAAGCAAAGGATTTAGCAGGAAGGAGCATGTAGTGCTGGAACCTTGCATTCCTAATAGAGCACTCCTGCCTCCCAGCTTCACGTACTTCCCCACAATCTCTCCCTTCCATTGGATCAGTGCTTGGCAGGTACAGAGCTTTGGTGCATGAAGGCTACTAGGCTGCATCCACTAAAGACACTAGCCACCTACCTACTTACCTTGGTGACTCAGTCTAGCACCAGAAGGAATATTGCAGTCCTACAAGTAGCTTTCCAGACAATTTCCTCCAGCTATTTCCAATCTCCCATCTATACTGGAGGTCTCCTATGTGGCTGGGAAACAACCAGGCAGCTTGGATTGTCCTTTTCCATCCCTTTCTGGGTGGATCCCTGTCTGCCCACAAGCAGTGTCAACACAAATGCTTGCAGGATTATCACTGTGGCTTCACGCTTCAGTGTAACTCAAGGTCATGGCAACTGTAACTGCTGCTCCCTTGGAAGATAGTAATCTTTAGGGCATCCCAACAATGCTTGGTTTCAGAAAAAGGTCAGAGAAATGGAAGACACCTTTTTTTTTAGCCACTAATATCTAGAGTGATTTTGTATTTGTATCTATCTAAAACTCGGGGCAAGAAACTTAGCAGGATTTCTTTCTTAAAATTTTGTGTGTTTTTTTGTTTGTGGAGGGTGGGTGGTTACATGTAGTGGTGATCAGGGCTTACTCCTGGCTCTGTGCTGAGGGATCACTCCTGGCAGCATTGGGGAACCATATGGGTTGTGAGAAGTCACTTCTAGCAGTGGACTGTGTAGAGCTAGAAATGGGTCTCCTACATGTAAATCATGTGCTCCAGTTCTTTGAGCTCTCTCTGGCTCTGGAAAGTTTCTCTATGCATTTAGTTCACATTTTATGAAAATAAAGTTAGGGGTCAGGTTTCTCACATCTTAGATATTTATTCTAGAGGTTGTGTCCATAACTTATAACTGGAATTGACAATAACCGCTGCTTGAAGTTTACTTTTACGTTTTATTGTTCATTTATTAAGTTCCACTTCACACACATCTAATGGGTATTTTCTAGAGGAAAACTTGATGTTTATAAAACCTATCAGGATTACAAATGTGAAGATTTGGGGCTGAAACATTCAAGTTCATGCAAATAGTCAATAATGTTTGTTAATGTGAAAGTGGATTTGCCTGTGCTAGTGGGTTCCTGAGGATTGTATGGAAGAATTACATACAAAACTCAGAAAGTTGAGTAAGTATACTAAACTTAATATACAGAGGTTTCCAGGTGCCTTCCTATAATGTTTAGCCTCTCTGTTCCCCCATGAAGGAATTCTTAGTTCTGCCCCACGCAGTCTGCTCACATCCCACAAATGATGGCCCGGTCCTGTTCCTGTGCTGCTCTCTCAATGCCTGCTGCTGCGCTTCCCAACTGTACCCCAGTGGTCCCTGTTGTCCTATCCTGGCTTTTTCCTTTGTTTCCAGCCTCTACCCTGTCCACGTGGGTGAGACTCCTGTGCTCAGTACCTTGCCCTGTACCTGGGCATGCGTGCCTGCCTGAACCTGGGCTACCCTGGGCTTCCAAGCCCTACCATAACCTGGGCCTCTGAGCCTGGTCCTTCCTATAGCAGCCCTTGCCTGGCCTTCCATGGCCTATCTGTACTGGGCCCTGTACCTGGGCATGCTGCCCTACCTGATCCAAGGAGACAGGGAGGGAGCCAGTTTGGAGCAGCTGACCAGAGAGAGGTTCAGCTCTTCTCTTCTTGTCTCCTCTCTCTTCTCCTCTCTTGTCTCTCCTTCTCTTCTCTTGTCTCTCCTTACTGGGGAGGAGCCTGGGATTGCCTTTTACTTGTTGCCAAATCCCACCCCCAGGTTTCCTTTCTACATTTTGATTAGGGAGACCTGGTGCTTTCCTTCCTTAGCTCCTGCTGTACTCACTTTGACTTACTGATGACACCATTGATGAATTATTGGGGTATTCCAGGAGTGATTTAGGAGGAAACCTAGAGTCACATTTCAGGTGAGTAGGCAAGACCATCATCACATTCTAGGGATCTCATCCATGAGCTAGATTGGGGATTGATAGTAAAACTGCAAGCTGAACCTAAGACTTATGGAAACTTTTCAGAAAAAGGATCAGTTTCTCAATTGCTTTGTAGAAGTAAGTATGAATTGGGTCTTAGAGAAGGAAAACTTGGTTATCAGAGAATGAAGAGGGAGGGAGACATTCCAGGCACCAGGAATTTGGAAGATCCAGGTCAGGAGAGATGCAAGATAAATGATTTGATTGGTGAGGTGGAAACAATGTTGCAGGTGGGAGACAAATGTGCAAAGAACATTAGGGGCTTAAGGGGCATCAGCAATCATGATCTCATCAGGTATCAAATGACTGACCTTTATTTTTTATACTTATGTATCAGACTATAGTGTTTGTGGGAGTAAATGATTATCTCTTACTTAAACATATGTAATCATGGATATGAGGAGATAGTACTGGGGTTAAGGTACCTAAACATGCTAAGGTACCTTAGCATGTAAGCTGCCTTATATGCAGCTGACCTGATTTTATTTCTGCCACTGCATCATTCCCTGAGCACTTCTGAGAGTGATTCCCAACCTCACAGAATATAACCAGAGTAGCTTCTAAGTACTGACAAGCAAATCCTTCCATTCTAAAACATGAAAACAATATATAAAATATGTCATGCTAGCATATATAATGACACACTCTCATAGATGATTTTTTGATACCCAAAGTACATCAATATTTTTTAGGGTCTCCAATTACCTTTAGGAACTTGTCTTATCAGTATTAAATTGACCATTGCCCTTTCTTCAGAGGAAAACAAATTCACCTATCATATCACATTCCTCTGGCCAAATAGCAGTGTCAATGATGGGTGTCATCTAATCCAACTGGAAGCCAATGAGATGCTGGATATGCTAATGAGAAAGAGGTTAATTCTCACATTTAAAGAATCTGGAGATGAGATCAGGTACAGTGGGTAACAGTGGGTAAGGCACTTGCTTTCCATGTGGCAGACCCAGCATCCCAAATGGTCCTCCAAGACTACCAGGAGTGACCCCTGAGCGTAGAGCGAGCAGTAAGCCCTGAGCAGCATTTGGTGTCATCCCCATCACCACCACTCCCTAATAAGAGAATCTGATGACATGAATTGATTACCACTGTTATCTTAGAATCAGAATGGGAGAGAGCCTCAGGATAAATTCCAAACACAGAGTGGCCAGCCTTTAGGTAACACTGCACATGGCCCTGATGTAAGAAAAGCCTTAGCGGGGCTAGTCCCTGAGCCTGAGATAGAGAAACGCAACTGACTTTTAGTAATTATTGGTAAGAGTCATCACTACACCACCTGGATTTCAGGGGAAGGCAGAAGACCCTTAGCACTTAACGATGGAAGTGTGAATAAATTTGTGGGCATGTTCACTTCTAGAGAACACCCACTGATGAAACAAGGCAATCTGTACCTACACTATTGCCATGAGAAAGAGCAATGAATGCTGTAGGGTGGCTTATAACCTGTCTCCATGCATGATGATTAGTGAAGGAGACCCAGTGTGGATCTCTTGAGAATCTGAATATGAATGCTGAGGTTCTTTATAGTTGTGGGTGTGATATTAAGGTATTTGCATAGATGATAAACTGGAGGACCTTTCACACAGGAAAATATATATATTACATTTAGGTATCCTCTTTGGGAGACTATTTTGTGAGCTTTCCAGGCTCAGTTAAAATCTTGAGCACTCAGTCACAGAGTAACAGATTAACTCATTCATATGCTACAAGGCATCATTTGTATTTATTTCCTTTGTGGATCTAAGGCTAGAGAGAGTTTCCATATCTGCTTCCAAGACAGTCTGTTTGCTTTCTTTCATTGTTGTTAAGTTACAGATGTGAGGGGAAAATGTCCCCATGAAAATATTAAAAGTGGGGCCGGAGCAATAGTCCAGTGGGTAGGGCGTTTGCCTTGCACTCAACCGGCTGGTGCTGGCCCGGGTTCGATCCCCAGCATCCCATATGGTCCCTTGAGCACCACCAGGAGTAATTCCTGAGTGCAGAGCTAGGAGAAACCCCTGAGTGTTGCCGGGTGTGACCCCCAAAAAAAAAAAGCAAAAAAAAAAAAAAGAAAAGTATTAAAAGTGTCTGTTTTCCCCCATTTCCACTATCACTATCACTACCTTCCCATTCATCATCTATTTGCTCGAGTGGGCACCAGTAATATCTCCGTATGTCCTGTCTCATGCTAGTAGAGCCCAAGGGCATCTGCTTGCTCCAGGAACATAAAGAGCCTCAAACCATTATATTAGGTCAAGGGAATGACCTAATATAATTGTTACTGGTATTTGGCATATCAAATACGACATGGGCAGCTTGCCAGGCTTGCCGTGAGGGTGACATACTCTTGTAGTCACCTCTAAATTCAGCATTTATTGATTAACCATGCGGTTGCAAGCGCCGCGAGAGCCAGGCTGTGATAGACTTGTCTGCTGGGTGGAGTTCTGACGAGAGGGAAGTCCGAATGTGGAAAATGGTGGCCCTCATGGAGTGGGGAGGGGGTCATCTGGCTTTGTGTGAGGCTCTGCTACTGGGGTGGCGAGCAAGGGCTAGAAACCACCATCCCTCCTGGGCGCCTCGTGAGTGGCTGGGCACAGGGAGAGCAAGTAGCAGCTCTGCCCCATTTCCAATGCTCATGCAAAGGAAAAACTATTAGATATCAACCATCCTTAAGAAAGCAAGAGACACTTTTTGGTAGAAAGTTTAGGATTTTCTAGGTATAGAGTGTCAGGGTAAAAATCAATGCCCAAAAGTAAGTGGCTTTCCTATATGCAAATAGCAAAAGAGAAGAAAGAGATATTAAAGAAATGATCCCATTCACAATTGCACCACAGAAAATCAAATACCTAAGAATCCGTTTGACTAAGACATAAAGGACCTGTACAAAGAAAATTACAAAAGGCTGCTTCAAGAAATCAAAGAGGACCTGAGGAAATGGAGACATATTCCTGCTTATGGATTGGGAGAATTAACATTATCAAAATAGTAATACTCTTAGAGATTTATACAGATTCAATGCGTTCCCTATAAGGATACCCATGACTTTCTTCAAAGAAATTGACCAAACACTCCTGAAATTTGTATGGAATAATAAACCCCCACAAATAGCTGAAGTGATGCTTGGGAAAAAATAAGATGGGAGGTATCACTTTCCCCAACTTCAAACTCTACTATAAAGATGTAGTAATTAAAACGGCATGGTATTGGTATAGATACAGACCTGTAGACATATGGAATAGTACTGAAAAATTAGAATCACACTCTCAAACATATGATCACTAGAGCTGCTACCGGCTCTCCCTGTGCCAGGCCACTCACGAGGCACCGGGGAGGGATGGCGGGTTCTAGCCCTGGCCTGCCACCCCTAGCAGAGCCTCGCAAGAAGCCAGACGACCCCCCCAAACCCATGAAGGCCGCCATTTTCCACATCCGGACTTCCCTCTCGGGTCAGAGTTTCACCCAGCTGAAGAGCCTATTACAGCCCAGCTCACGTGGCCGCTTGTGGCTGTGCAGTTCATCAATAAGTGCTGGAGATCAGAGGGGACTACAAGAGTATCCCACCCGCACAGTAGAGCCTGGCAAGCTACCCATGTCGTATTTGATATGCCAAATACCAGTAACAATTATAGGCCTCATTCCCATATTCATGACCTGATGGAATGGTTTGAGGCTCTTTGTGTTCCTGGAGCAAGCAGATGCCCTTGGGCTCTACTAGCATGAGACAGGACATACGGAGGTGTTACTGGTGCCTGCTCAAACAAATTGATGATGAATGGGAAGACAGTGATACAATGAAAGGAGCGAAAAATATTAAGTGGAGCAAAAAAACCTCTTCAACAGGTGATGCTGGAAAAACTGAATACCTACATGTAAAAATATGAACTTAGAAATTCTTCTAAACCATGCACAAAAATAAGATCAAATGGATCAAAGATCTCAACAGCAGACATGAATCCATAAGGTAGATACAAGAAAACATAGGAAAAATGCATTGCAACATCAAATCTAAAGGCATCTTCAAAGACGAAACACCACTGACAAAGCAAATGGAAGCAAAGATAAACAAATGGGATTATATGAAACTGAAAAGCATCTACAGCTCAACAGAAATGATGAACAAGATACAGAGACAGCCCACACGCTGGGAAAGAATATTCACTCAATACCTGTCTGATAAGTAGTTAATATCCAGGATACATCAGGCACTGGTGGAACTTTACAAGAAGAAAACAGCCAACCCCATCAAAAAATGGGGGAGAAGAAATGAACAGAAACTTCCAAAAAAGAAGAAATTGAATGGCCAAAAGGCACATGAAAAAGTGCTCTTCATCACTAATCATCAGAGAGATGCAAATCAAAACAGCAATGAAGTATCATCTCATACTACAGAAACTGGCACATATCCAAAACAGCAAGAACAACCGGTGCTGGCATGGATGCGGGGGAAAAGGAATTCTCATCCACCCTTGGTGGGAGTGCCGACTGGTCCAGCCCTTTTGGAAAACAATATGGACATTCCTCGAAAACTAGATATTGAGCTCCCATTTGACCCAGCAATACCCTGGGGATATATCCTCAAAACCCAAAAACACACAGAAAAAACACTATCTGTACTTCGATATTCATCACAGCTCTATTCACAATATCCAGAATCTGGGAACAACTTAAATGCCTGAAAACAGAAGACTGGCTAAAGAGACTATGATACATCTACAAAATGGAATACTATGCAGTGGTCAGAAAAGATGAAGTCATGAAATTTACCTGCAAATGGATGGAAATATAGACTATCATGCTGAGCAAAATTAGTCAGAAGGAAATGGCAGATATAGAATTACTGCATTCATTAGTGGGATATAAATATATACCAGTGTTCTACTAATTGTGGGAAATGGTAATGCCACACTAGAACTGAACACTGAATGTACACAAAGGGGAGAGAGAGAGAGAGGAGAGAGAGAGAGAGAGAGAGAGAGAGAGAGAGAGAGAAGAAAGGAAAAGTGTCTGCTATAGAGGCAGGCTGGGGGAGGGGGAGGGAATTTGGGGGACACTGGTGGTGGGAATAGGGCACTGGTGGAGGAACGGGTGCTGGAACAATGTATGACTGAAATCCAATCATGAACAACTTTGTAATTGTATATCGCATGATGGTATAATAAAAAATAAAAATATGCAAAGGAGAGGCTCTGTATTTTCATTATCCTTATTAAAACCTCCTTCCATCGTACTTCCTGGTGTTTTTTTTTAATTACCAATCTGGTTTTTGTGTATATAGGGATAATGACATGTTTTTGCAATTCATCCTTAACTATTTCATTTTTTTTTACTAAAAGAAGTAATATTTTTTAGACTGAGAGATTGTATAGCATGTAGGGTGCTTGCCTTTCACGTGGCTGATCCAGGTTCAAGCTCTGGCATCAAAACATATGGTCCTCTGAGCATTGCCAGGAATGATCCCTGAGCACAGAGTCACAAGTAAACCCTGAACACTGTCAGGTGTGGCCCCAAAAATAAGAACAAGTATAAAAATTAATTTTCCCCCTGAATGATCAAAGTTTTCCTGATGATAAAAATTTTTTCCTAATGAAAAGTTAAATGATATACATTTTGTTAAATGTAATAAAAAGTGAAAGATCTTCATGCTTGTGAAGAATATTCATTTCTTCCAGTCCATTGTCTGGAAGATATTCTTCCAATCTTAGTATCATCACTTGTATCACTTGTCTTCCAGTTGTTTGTCGATTTTTTCGAGCAGGCATCAGTAATGTCTCCCTGTCACGTGCTAGTGTAGCATAAGGGCATCTGCTCGCTCCAGGAACGAGAAGAGCCTCTAACCATTTGTTAAGGTCATTGGAATGAGGTCTATTATTGTTATTGTTTTTGGCATATTGAATATGACATGTGTAGCTTGCCAGGCTCTGCTGTGGCGTGGGATACTCTTAGTAGTAGGTAGGCTCTCAGTGCATTTACTGATGAACTGTGTGATCACTTTGCAGCCGCACACAATGGAGAGAGCCCATAGCAGCTCTGCCTCATGTATCTGTCCAACCTATCTATTGCCTAGTTTAATTCATTGCCTAGTTTAGTTCTATAAAAGGAGGAATTAGTAGAAAGGTGTGGTTGGCGGACTTTTGGCTCTATCTATACTTCAAGTCCAAAGACTTCCTGTATTCTAATACCCGTTAATGTTAATATACAGATAAAACTAAAATGGGGGCCATAATACAGATATCAAGCAGTTGCTTTCTTGGGGAGTGGTAGCAGTGCTACACCTTCTGGTGCTTCAGTTAACCATAAGGTGCCAGTGATTGAATCTGGAGCCCCACCCTCATGTAACACATATGACACTCTGAGCCACATCCCTGGTCATTTGAAGCTGTTTTCTTTCTTTCCCATTTCCATCAGGCCCATGTTCCTGTGTTGGTACTGGAGGCTCTCTTATGCTCTTTTTAAATGGCTGGATAGTATTCCGTGTCATGGCTGGATCAGGATCAGCCTAGAGAGGGGCTGGTTAGGGCATTTATCTTGCACTCAGTTGACCTAGGTTTGAGCCTTGGGGTCCCAAGCCCATCAGGAGTAATGCCTGAGTGCAGCATCAGGGGTCAGTCCTTGAGCACTGTCAGACATGGTCCCAAAACAAAGAGTATATTTCACTTCCTCCTAATTTAAGTTAATTGAGAACATGAAGTAGGAAAGTGGTGATCATAGTTTGCTGGGCACATTGAAAAGATGTTTTGACATATTGCCTACTTTCCCCTCTCAATTTCATATTGTTTCACAGGAAGACTCCACTAGGAATAGTCCCAGAAGATTGTCCCCTTGTCATTGACTTGTTTGCACGCTGTCACTGCTGGGCCTAGTAAGGCCCAGGAAAGAGCTCTGGAAGTTTAAACCTGGGATGAAATCCAAACTGTCATGCTGATTACTAACTTCTGGCAATTTTCTGACTTCCACAACCCAGTTTCTTTTTTAAATTTCATTTTATTATTTTTTCAATAAATTTATTTATTTAGTTTTCAGTCAACATCTAATTAAAATGTTACCCATGATTGGGTTTCAGACATAAAATATTTCAAGATCGATCCCTTCACCAATGTCCATTTCTATCCACCAATGTTCCCCACACATCCTAATTTGCCTCTTCCCACCAGTCTGCTTTCATGAGAGGCGTGTGTGTGTGCACACGTCTATGTAATATGTTATAGTATTATTCCATATATATGCATGTATAAGTTTTTGCGCTGTAGTTTACAGCACTGTTGCTGATAGGGATTCATATGTAACACTTGACCACCTTTCAGCACCTCCTCCTCCCTAGTTTAATGCTTCCTTCCACCATACATATTTCTTCTCCATAAGAGAGAGAAGTAGATTTGAAGTACTTGTTCATCTCCCTCTAGGTTCTGGTGAACCGTACCAAGGCTTTACAGGTTGTTCTTAATCCAATACCACTGGGTAGATAGTATAAGATACTTTTTTACTCCACATAGTGGAGGAGTATAAGAATTCAGAAAGCAAGAAGGGAAACTGGATTATGAGAAGGGGACAGGAAACAATGTGGCTATCCTGAGTTCTTAAAGTAGTTTTGCCTAAACGAGAAGTTTAGCAGTACCTACAGATTTTTTTATGTATTCTTTCAGTTTCATTTGATTTTACATAAAAATAAAATATTTAATTATCATTTTCAAGTTTATAAAACAGAGATTCAGAAGTTAGCACTGAGTCATAGAGTTAGGAAATCTCTCAGAGAGAACAAATTTCTTTCTTAGCAAAAAATATTGGTGGTCATTTTGATAACTCATATTTTATAACTAGAATTCACACGGCTGTTATATTTACTCAACTATTTATTTATTTATTTATTTATTTATTTGCTTTTTGGGTCACATCAAAGCAATGCTCAGGGGTTACTTGTGACTCTGCATTCAGGAATTACTCCTGGCAGTACTTGGGGATATACGTGATGCTGGGGATCGCACCCAGGTCGGCTGTGTGTAAGGCAAAACACCCTACCCATGGAACTATATCACTCTAGCCTCCTACTCAACTCATATGTAGATAGGAAAGGACCTAAAAGTTGTCATTGAGAAGCATATATTAGGAAAAAAGAGTTTTTCATCATTAAACTTTGTTTATTTTTCTTTGGGGTTTGAGCCACATTCTGGTGCTTAGGGCTTACTCTTGATTCCATGCTCAGAGATACCTCCTCATGGTGTTCAGGGAACCATATGTAGTGCTGGAGATGGAAATAAAAGTACGTAATGCTGGGGATTGAACCAGCGTTGGCCATGCTCAAGGCATGTTCTCTTACTCCCCTATATTCCAAACCAGACAAAAGTATATTTTGAAAACAATCTTTAAAAATAGCATTGGTTATTCAATTTTACTTTCTTATAATTCAGTTAAAAACATCATTTTATAATTATTCATTTTAATTTATTATTATCTCTCTTTCATCTTTTAATAAGAGCATCTAGGAACCAGAAGTACAAATATCCTTTAAAATGAGGAATAAACTCAAGTTGAACAGGCAAAGATTTGTCAAGGGAATACAAAGGAAGGAATATTTACTGAAACTGTGACTATCTAGTTAGAGCCAGTCTGTGAGCAGTTGACAGGTCTAAAGTCCATGCTGGGACTATCTTGCCTCATAGGTATTTATTGTAAATACAGATTGTATTATTTAAACAAACATTCTGGTCAAGTAGAGCTTCATGTTTCCATCGCAGAACTTTTACTAGTTGCTTTTCACCTTAATTTCATTTTCATTATGCCATTCCAAAGGAAAGCTTGATTTATAGAAAACACAGAGGAATTTCTCATCTAAAAGGGCCTTCCAGAGATCCTCACAAGCAGCTGGGGAGGCTGGAACTCAGCTCGCGCCGGGCCCAGCTGACCATGGAGCCCCGAGGAGGGCAGATGGGTTTTGGGAGTGGGCCGTCGCCTCTGGGGGTCCCGGAAGCAGCCGGATGAGACTCGCCTATCACACTAGCCACCATTTTCGCTGTCCGGATGCTGGGAAACTGCCTCACGACCAGATGAACAGAGCAAAACCAGTTCGAGCCCAGGTCGCGTGGTCCACTAAAATAGTGAAACAGTAATGTCTTTTAATGCACTGCATTCCACGAAGAGCAGGAAAGTTTGGTGGGAAGGAGATATAAAGAGGAGAGAAATGACATATAGAACCCGCCAAGTAGTTGAGGTGCGGGAGGGGGGAGGGAGGTGGGGACATTGGTGATGGGAGATGGGTTTGGGTGGATGGATGCGTGTTGGAACACTGTAGAACCAAAACTCTACAGGAGCATCTTTCAATTGTATGTCTAAAATGGTGTAATAATATTTGGGGGGGATAATAAAATTAAAAAATATATATAAAAGGGCCTTCCAAAGGGAAGGAGCTTATGCACTGCCCTAAAATTTTCCCTGAGGCCTTACTGCTTAGTCTTGTGAAGAAAACAGGCAAAAGATCTCTGACGACTTTGAGGAGTTAACTTTGTCTCTCTGTCTAAACATTGTGCCTACTCGGAACTGGTTTTATGATCTCACTCTTGAAGCCACTCTCCTCCCAATCAGTTCTGGTTTCAATTAGATTTTTGGCTCTGCTCTCAAAATCAGTTCCGGCCACAACAGTCTCTTTCATCCCTTTCTCTTTCCCCTCACCACCAAACATTTTACAAACACCTTCCTTACCCTAGGCATCACATTGTATTCTCTCAATGACTTTTTCTCATTTTCAAGTAGATTTATTTATACTTCCCTCTTTCTTCTTATTTTTGCTTTTCATTTTCTAAAAGGGAGAATCTGCTGTTTTCCCAAGCAACTGTTCTTTTTGAATTTTAAAGTTTATTTGTGTTTCCTTGAGCCACACCCAGCTCTGTGCTTGAAGGTTATTCCCAGTTCTGTGCTCAGGGGACCAAGAAGTCCTTGGACCTCCTACATACAAAGCATGTGTTCAGTCCATTTAGCCGTATCTCTGGCCACCAAATGTTCTTTTTTTCTTCCAGCTTTTACTGAGATACAAGTGACATAACATTGCAATGTCACGAATGGTATGGGTATGTATTGCAAAATATTCACATTTTTGACTAGTAAACACATTCTCCACTGGTCTGCTGATAACTAAAACTACTCTTAAGCTACTTTCAAGCTGAAAACACAGTATTGTTAGCCACAGTTTCCACACTGTACATTTGATACTCAGGATTTATTCATCTTATTATTAGAAGTTTCTATCCCTGAAGTTCTTGGCAATATCAATATTCTTTGAGAATAGTGATTTTAGCTTCTAAGGATATATGAGATTAGACATTATATAGTGTTTTCTATCTTATTTCACTTAGCACAATTCTTTATTTTTAAAAATTATTTTAGCCACGGCAGAACCTGGCAAGCTACCCATGGTGTATTCGATATGCCAAAAACAGTAACAATAATGGACCTCATTCCCAATGAATGGAGACGATACTGGTGCCCGCTCCAGCAAATTGATGAACAACGGGAAGACAAGTGAAGTGATATAGGTGAAAATTATTTAATTATACTACCATGAGATATACAATTACAAGATGTTCATGTTTGGGTTTCAGTCATACAGTGTTCCAGTACCCATCCCTCCACCAGTGCCCATTTTCCACCACCAATGTCCCTTTGATTCCACGCCCCGCCCGTTCCCCAGCCTGTGGCTATGGCAGGCACTTTTCCTCTTCTCTCTCTCTCTCTCTCTCTCTCTCTCTCTCTCCTCCTTCAAACTGAGGAGAGAGAGATACACATTGTGGCTTGCAATACATACATTTAGAGGTTATCATATAGGTTCTTTTGCCTACTTTCAATACTCAGCTCTAGGCTGTTATTATCATTTACAATAATTATTAGTACATTCTTCCTTTCTCTGTCTTACCTAATCTCTGATTCCCACACATTTGCAATAGGTTTCACCCACTGACAAGATCTCCTGATCCATGTTTTGCTTGGGCTTGGATATTGGTATCATACTACTTTTTTAATATCCCACAAATAAATGCAGTTATTCTTTTATATCCTTTTCCCTCTGGTTAATTTCATTCAGCATGATCCTCTCCATGTCCATCTATTTATAGGCAAATTTCATAACTTAGTTTTTTCCTAACAACTGCATAGTATTCCATTGTGTAGATGTACCAAAGTTTCTTTATCCAGTCATCTGTTTTTCAGCACACTGGTTGTTTCCAGATTCTGGCTATTGTGAATAGTGCTGCTATGAACATAGAAGTGTAGATGGTATTTCCACTGTGTATTTTTAGCCTCCCATGTTATATTCCCAGAAGTGGTATTGCTGGGTCAAATGGGAGCTCAATTTCTAGTCTTTGGAGGAATGTCCATATTGTTTTCCAGAAAGGCTGTACCAGTCAACATTCCCACCAGCAATGGATGAGAGTCCCCTTTTCCCACATCCACGGCAGCACTTGTTGTTCTTGCTCTTTTGGATATGTGCCAGTCTCTGAGGTGTGAGATGATATCTCACTGTTGTTTTGATTTGCATCTCTCTGATGATTGGTGATGATGAGCAGTTTTTCATGTCTTTTGGCCATTTGAATTTCTTCCTTGTCGAAGTTTCTGTTCATTTCTTCTCCCCATTTTTGATAGGGCTGGGCACAATTCTTTAAAAGGTTAATGCATATTGTTGCAAGTGTGTTCTTTTATAATGGCTAAGTAATATTCCACTCTATGTGTGTGTTGTGTGTGTATCTCACACCATAACTACATTTTCTTGCCAACCAGCCACTTAAGTAGTTTAGCTTAATGTCTTAGCTTCTATTAGCAGTACAATGCATATACTGGGTGCAGATTCTCTTTGAGAGAGTGATTTCATTTTCTTTAGATATATATTCAGAAATTAAATTACAAGATATATAAAGCTCTACTTTAATATTTTTGAGGAAATTCCATCCTGATTTGGCTATCCTTTTCACACAGGAACTTGGGGGGTCACACCCCAGGATGCATTATGCTCAACCACTTACTTGGCTAATAAGAATTTTCAATGCTGGGACCTGGTAAAGTATTGTAGATAAAGTCCAGTAGTTGCCAGGGGCTACTGGTGCTATACCGGTGGTGGTATGGGAAGGAGCATGGAGTCATATGGTACAGCGATTGAACCCATACCTCTGTATACAAAACATTTGCCCCTGCCCTTTGAGCTAGTCTCTGTCTCATTCCCTCTCTCAACTTGTTGTTCTGCCATTTTAGCAGCTCAAGTTTTTGCTGCTGTGTACACACTGCAGCCGTCAGGATTTCTAGTCAAAGATATGCCTATAGGTGCACTCCTTTTTTAGCCTCTTCTTCCACAACTCATACAGGATTCCTTTAATAAACACCCTTACACAACATAATTTGAGCATTTCCTCAAGAGCCCTGATCCAGGGACAGCCAGCTTCCTTAGAAATAAAATTTTCCCCAAATTCATTTTCTAGCCTACTTCCTATCCGCTTTGGGGACTAGCAACATGAACATAGATCTCATCCTGACACAATTTTTAAGGATTATCTGATCTTTATGTTTATTGGCCTTCTAGGTTTTGTTCATTTGCACCCCCCAACACCTTACTCCCACCTCCAACTCCAAACATACAGTTTTCTGACAATCATTCTGATGTCATTTGAAACATTGTATTAGCTAGGATGCCCTATTCTGATTCTGGGAAGAATAGGCTCTGATATCTCGAAGGGACTTGTTTATGGGAGGCAGACAAAGCTGTTTGGGGCCAGGCTGGTTTGGTCGTTCAGTGGTAGAGTGTGTGCTTTGTCTGTGTGACAACTTGAGTTTGGACCCAGGCACTGCAAAGAATCAAAAGTTGGGAAGCACATCCTCACTTCCTCTTGTGTCTGCCCTTTAGAACTGTCTCTTGCCATTGCTGTGTTTGTTACAGAGGAGCAATGTACCCCAAGAAGGACCCTGTTACTGAAACTCCATTCATTTAGATGAGGCAAGATGAAGACAATTTTTTAAACAGAACTTCTTTTTCATCTCTTATGAGAAATTATCTCTATCTTCAGCTTTTTTTTTTGTTTGTTTTAGGTTTTGGGGTCATACCTAGTGGTATTTAGTGCTGACTCTTGGCTCTGTGCTCAGGGATCACTCCTGATGTGTTATTGGAGATCAAACTTGGGTTAGCAACATACAAAGGTAAGTACCTTTCACACTGTACTATCATTTTTTGGTCCTTTAATTTCATCTTTCTTTGGAGTGATGTTTCCAAGTAGTGTTAAAGGGCCTGGGGGCACTCCTGGTTAGGTTCAGCCCAGCAGTGCAGGCTGGCTGTTCTGTGCTCAGGTCTGGTAAAGTACTACTCATCCCAATGGGATTGTGGGTCACAAAGGTCACAATCCAGGTGCTGGGGGTAGGGGGAGAATGTGGTGTATGAGTCACAGGTAAGACATGTGGTTCACCCCTTTGAGTTATCTTGGACCTGTCTTTACCTTTTTTGTTAAGATTACTTAAGTGTCAAAACCAATCAATATGCAAATATTTGGAGTTTTGTCAACATATTCCCTTTAGAACTATGAGTTCAGACAACTTGAGACTTACTTCCGTATGTGATAGGTAACAACTGAACAAAATTCTTATTTAAGTATAACAAGACTCTCCAGTTTTCCCTTCTAGGTCATCTGGATCTTTGTTATCTGTGTTGGTATCTGACTTATATCTCTTGTGTCCTTTGATACAGCAATCCCAGACACAGGCTGGGATACAAAATCTATATTAAGATAAGAAAATTTATAGATACTAAATCTATATTTATGTAAAAAGATTATCAAATATCAGTGACTTAAGAAAGACAGAGGTTTCTTTCTCATGAGGTAGCTGGAACAAATTGACCATAGCCAACAAGGCAGCTCCCTGCTGTCAAGGCCACGGTTCCTTCTGCCTAACTGCCTTTAACATGTAACTTATTTAAGATGCATTTTGGTATCCAAGATTATTTTTCTATCACTTTCTAGAAAACCATCTCTCAGCACCTGGGAAGAAGAAAATAGAGATGTGAAAAGCATAGTCCATTATTTTCTGATTACAACCAAGGAATCTCAAATGTTACCCTTACTCAAAACCTAGCAGCCAGAACTTGAGTGCTCTGTAGCAACTAGTGTTACAGGGACTGAACAGGATAATTTTACTCTGACTAGTTTTGTGCCCAGCTAAAATTCTGGAGCTCTAACAAGAAAGAGGAAAATGAATGTAGGAAAAGCCTAGCAATCCTTGCTACATTATTATAACCTAAATCATATTTCTGTAAAAGGTTTGATGTGTGTATAACCCTTTAGTAATGAGTTATGTTGGCATTTCAGTTTTCTTCAGTGGTTCTAAAATATTTTATCTAAAAAAATACTCAGACTTGAGACCTAGTTAGTCCTTTGGAACTTTCTGAATGTTGAAAATAATCCCATAAAAGAGAGCTTTTGTTACTCTCTACCAAGAATCACATAATTCAATATTTTGTTGAAATGGTAGATGGAATCCTCCAGTCTCTGAGGGAACTTCATGTCTTGATGTATGAGGAACCATAATAATAAGGAGGCCAGAAGTGAGCTGGGAAAATTACAACCAAGTTTGCTTCAGCCAAGATTTAAAATGGTTCTGTAAGAATTGAAAAAAAATTCAAATAACTTACTTTCTGGCAAGGATGTATGTATTAGTCAGGATTCTCCAGAGAACCAGAACCAGTAGAAAAAAATATATGTAATATCTAGAGGCCATACATTTATACATTTATTATAAGGAACTTATTGTAAAGAATTGGGTCATGCTGTTATGGAGGTGGATAAGTCATACACTTTGCCATCCGCAATTGGAAAACCAGGAAAGCTGCTGAGTAATTCAGTCCAAGTCTGAAGGATTGAGACTCATAAACACTGATATACAAGGTTCAGGAGAACATGATACTCCAGTTCAAGAAGAAAGAACAAATTCATCCATTCTCCACCGTATTATTCTATTCAGACACTCCACAGGTTGAATGGCTTCTGTCTACACTGTGAAACTGTCCAATGTGAATCATTTACACAAACACCCTCACAGATAGGAACCGGAAGAATTTTACACAGACCATCTGACTTTATATTCTCCAAATATTAAATGTAAGAAAGCACCTAGATTTAGAATAAAACTGTTTTACTCTCTACTTTTCTTTTATTGGGGAGAAGGATAGTTTGGGTCCCACACAGCAGTACTCAAGGAGCTAAAGTTGGCTCTATGTTCAGAGAACCATATATAATGCTGTGGATTGTACCTTGGTCTGCTGCATACAAGGCAAGAGTCTTAACCTCTCTTTTATCCCCCCAATCTTATACCAGACAGAAAATGGTAGTTATTTGGAGAAAGGTCCAGAGCACAGAAAATATGGGACCAGTCTGAAAAATCTTGTGATGCTGCAGAGTAAAGAAGTGGCAAAATTATCAAAAAGACATCAGACCTAGCCAGAATCAAGCAAAATCCAGTACGATTGATCAAAAATGTAAAAAAAGATTAATTATAACTAATAAGATAAAATAGGTATCCATGAGACCATATTAACATAAATAAATAAACTGGAGAGAAAAGATTTTTCCCTTGTAAAAATTTCAAAAAATGCAGATGCAATGAGTTTGAAATAAAGAGAATCAGTATTTGATAACTCATTGTTGGGGCACAGTGGGGTCCCCAACAGATATTGGAGTTTGGCGGGTTCCCTGGCCACATTTGGGTCATGACTGTTTTCTAACTGATGGACAAAGGAACAACAAGATCACAGGCTCTAGAAAGTCTGATGCTTCTCCCTGATGAATACAGATGCTAAGATCTTCAACAAAATACTAGCAAGTAGAATCCAAAGAGTCATCAAAAAGATTATACACCACGACCAAGTGGGATTCATCCCGGGAATGCAAGGATGGTTCAACGTCCACAAGTCAATCAACATAATACATCATACCAACAAAAAAGAAAAAATAAAAACTATATGATCATATCAATAGATGCAGAGAAGGCATTTGACAAGATTCAACCCCCGTTCATGATAAAAGCTCTCCGTAAAATGGGGATTGAAGGGAAGCTTCCTCAATATAATCCAGGCCATCTACTACAAGCCCACAGCGAGCATCATTCTCAATGGGGAAAAACTGAAAGCCTTCCCCTTAAGATTAGGGACAAGACAAGGCTGCCCACTCTCACCACTTCTATTCAATATAGTACTGGAAGTACTTGCCATAGCAATCAGGGAAAAAAAAAGATATTAAGGGCATCCGGATAGGAAGAAAAGAAGCCAAGTTGTCACTATTTGCAGGTGACATGATATTATACCTGGAAAACCCGAAACTCTCTACCAAAAAACTCCTAGAAATAATAGTTTCTTACAGCAGAGTGGCAGGGTACAAAATCAATACCCCAAAAAGTCAATGGCCTTCCTATATGCAAACAACGAAAGAAAAGAAAGGGACATTAAAGAAACTATCCCATTCACAATTGTGCCGCAGAAAACAAATACCTAGGAATCAGTTGACAAAGAATGTAAAGGATCTCTACAAAGAAAACTACAAAATATTACTTCAGGAAATAAAAGAGGACCTGAGGAAATGGAGACACATTCCCTGCTCATGGATTGGAAGGATTAACATTATCAAAATGGTAATACTCCCTAGAGCTTTATACAGATTCAATGCAGTCCCTGTAAAGATACCCATGATATTCTTCAAAGAAATTGAACAAACACTCCTGAAATTTGTATGGAATAATAAACCCCCACGAATAGCTAAAGCAATCCTTGGGAAAAAGAAGATAGGAGGTATCATCACTTTCCCCAACCTCAAGCTCTACTACAGAGCAGTTGTAATTAAGACAGTGTGGTATTGGTATAGAGACAGACCCGTAGGTAGACCTATGGAATAGAACTGAGTATCCTGAAACACACTCTTAAATATCACAACCACTTAATCTTTGATAAAGGAGCAAAAAATATTAAGTGGAGAAAAGAAAGCCTCTTCAACAAATGGTGCTGGGAAAACTGGGCAGCTACGTGTAAAAAAATGAACTTAGACCTCCTTCTAACGGCATGCACAAAAGTCAGATCAAAATGGATTCTAGATCTCGATATCAGACATGAATCTATAAGGTACATTGAAGAAAAACATAGGAGAAACGCTCTACGACATCAAAACTAAAAGTATCCTTAAAGACGACACACCACTGACCAAGCAAATGGAAGCAAAGATAAACAAATGGGATTATATAAAAAATTGAAAGCTTCTGCACCTCAAAAGAAACGGTGATACAAAACAATCCACAGAGTGGGAAAGAATATTCACCCAATACCCATCTGACAAGGGGTTAATATCCAGGATATATCAGGCACTGGTAGCACTTCACAAGAAAAAAACAGCCAACCCCATCAAAATATGGGAAGAAGAAATGAATAGAAGCTTCCAAAAAGAAGAAATTTAAATTGCCAAAAAGCTTATGAAAAAGTGCTCTTCATCATTAATCATCAGGGAGATGCAAATCAAAACAACAATGAGGTACCATCTCACACCACAGAGACTGGCACACATCCTAAACAGCAAGAAAAACCAGTGCTGGTGTGGATATGGGGGAAAAAAGGAGCTCTCATCCACTGTTGGTGGGAGTGCAGATTGGTCCAGCCCTTTTTGGAAAACAATATGGGCATTCCTCCAAAGCTATATATTTAGCTCCCATTTGATCCAGCAATAGCAGCCCTGGGAATATACCCTAGAGACCGAAAAACACAGCAGAAACACTATCTGTACTTCTTTGTTCATCGCCGCGCTATTCACAATAGCTAGAATATGGAAACAACCTAAGTTCCTGAGAACAGAGGACTGGCTAAAGAAACTGTGGTACATCTACATGATGGAATACTATGCAGCTGTCAGAAAAGACGGAAATTGTGAAATTTACCTGCAAATGGATGGACATGGGAGACTATCATGCTGAGTGAAATTAGTCAGAAGGAAAAAAGACAGATATAGAATGACTGCATTCATTAATAGGGATGTAAATATATTCCAGTGTTTAACTGGGGGTGGGCAATGGTAATGTCAGACTAGAACTCACCATTGAATATACACAAAGAGACTTACATGATAAACCCTAAATGTCTGCAGGGCTTGTCACAATGTGTAAAAAGAGGGAGAGAGATGCAAAGACAGAGAGAGAGAGAAAGAGAGAGAGAGAGGAAGAAAGGGGTACTTTCTGAGGCAGCCGGGGGGGTGGATGGGAGGATGGGTATACTGGTGGTGGTGATGGGGCACTGGTGGAGGGATGGGTGCTGGAATACTGTCTTACCAAGAACCAGTTATGAACACCTTTGTAATTGTATGTTTCACTGTGGTACAATAAAAAATTAAAAAAAAAAATATGAT
>JAJIBD010021349.1:0-15531 GCA_021461705.1 Cryptotis parvus | reverse complement strand
TATAGTACTGGAAATACTTGCCATAGAAATCAGGGAGAGAAAAAAAAGACATTAAGGGCATCCAGATAGGAAGAGAAGAAGCCAAGTTATCACTATTTGCAGATGACATGATATTATACCTGGAAAAACTGAAGCTCTCTACCTAGAGGCTCCTAGAAATAATACATTCCTATAGTAGAGTGGCAAGGTACAAAATCAATACCAAAAGTCAATGGCCTTCCTATATGCAAATAGCGAAAGAAAAGGGACATTAAAGAAACAATCCCATTCTGGTGTGCAGCCCAGAAAATAAAAATACCTAGGAATCAGTTTGACAAAGAATGTAAAGGATCTCTAGAGAACTACAAAAAGTTACTTCAGAAAATAAAGAGTACCTGAGGAAATGGAGACACATTTCTGCTCATGGATCGGAAGGATTAACATTACAAAGTAATTAAAGCTTCCCTGAAACTTTTATACAGATTCAATGTGGTCTCTATAAAGATACCCACGATGTTCTTCAAAAAATTGAACAAACATAACTGAAATTTGTATGGCATAATAACCCCCCCATGAATAGCTAAGCAATCCTTGGGAAAGAAGATGGGAGGTATCACAGTTTCCCCCAACCTCAAGCTCTACTACAGAGCAGTTGTCATTAAGACAGTGTGGTATTGGTATTGAGACAGACAAGTAGACCTGGAATAGAACTGAATATCTTGAAAACACATTCTAAAAATGCTAACCAGCAATCTTCGATAAAGGAGCAAAAAATATTAAATTAGATCAGAAAGCCTCTTCAACAAATGGTGCTTGGAAAGCTGGGCAACTACGTGTAAAATAATGAACTTAGACCTCCTTCTAAACACCATGCACAAAAGTAAAAATGGATTCTAGATCTCAACCTCAGACATGAATCTATAAGGTACATGAAAAAAATATAGGAGGAAATGCTCGACATCGAGCTAAAAGTATCTTTAAAGACCACCAAGCAAATGGAAGCAAAGATAAACAAATGGGATTATATAAAAAAAAAATTGAGTGCTACCTAACACCTCCAAAAGAAACGGTGATCAAGATACAAAGACAATCCACAGAGTGGAGAAAGGATATTCACCCAATATCATCTGACAAGGGGTTAATATCCAGATATATGAGGCACTAGTAGCCCTTCACAAGAAAAAAAACAGTAACTCCATCAAAAAATGGGGAGAAAAATAAACAGAAGCTGCCAAAGGCATATGAAAAAGTGCTCTTCATCTTTAATCGGAGATGCAAATAAAAACAACAATGAGGTACCATCACCACAGAGACAGGCACACATCCAAAACAGCAAGAACAACTGGTGCTGGCTTGGATGTGGGAAAAGGACTCTCATCCACTCTTGGTGGGAGTGCCGACTGGTCCCAGCCCTTTTGGAAAACAATGGGCATTCCTCCGAAAAACTAGACATTGAGCTCCATTTGATCAACAATAGCACTCGTGGCAATATACCAGGAACTGAAAAACACTTACTTAGAAACACTATCTGTACTTCTTTATTCATCTTGCGCTATTCACTATAGTTAGAATCAGGAAACAACCCTAAATGCCTAAGAACAGAGAGTTGGCTAAAGCATGGTTCATCTACACTGCTCTGGAATACTATCTCAGAAAGATGAAATTATGAAATTTACCTGCAAATGGATGGACATGGAGACTATCATGCTGAGTGAAATTAGTCAGAGGCAAAGGACAGATATAGAATGACACATTCATACAATAGGATATAAATAGATACAGTGTTTTTACTAAGTGTGGGAGATGGTGACATGAATTAAAACTCACCATTGAATATACACAAAGAGAGACTTAAGTGATAAACTCTAAATATCTGCAGGGCTAGCCACAGTGTATAAAAGAAAAGGAGAGAGATGCAGAGACAGAGAAGAGAGAGAGAGAAGAGAGAGAGAAGAAGAGGAGGAAACAGGGCAACTTGCTATTGGGGCAGCCTGGAGGTAGGCAGGAGGGGGTGGGGTTCATTGGTGGTGGAAATGGGGCACTGTTGGAGGATGAGGTGCTAGAATAGTGTATTGCAAAATAATTTATGAACCACGTTTGTAATTGTATGTCTCATTGTGTTATAATAAAAAAAATTTAAAAAAATGGTTAGATTGTAGACTATTCATTAGAAAAGACAAATTTTCTACAGAGATGAAGAGATTTATAAGGTGTATAACATGTTTGACATTAAACCCTGGTTCTACCCTCAACATTGCGTATGGTCCTTATCACCCAGCATCCACTGGAGTTTCTCTGAGTACAGAACCTTGGAAGTAGTCCCATGACTGTGTTGCCCAAAACATTGCTATACCTACAAAGTACAAAGAAATATAAGAGACCTGATGTATTTTTATACTGGATATCAAAAAAGGGCAGTATTTAGGGTTTAAAAAACTATGAATATAGTATTTAGGGATAACTCTCTATATTATAACTGCTATTTTCTCTTTACTGATAATAAATTATACTTATCACCATATGGATTTGGTTCTTTTTAAGTAATTTTATTAAATAATAAAACTAAACGCTAGTATTACTAGGTTATATGATAGACAAACAAAACAATTTACATTGTTTTGAAACTACTAGAGCCAGTTAAAAAGTTAATAATTTATATTTTGCTACTTCAAGCCTGCTATAGTTAAATTGAATTTGGAACCTTACCCTATTCATATCTAAAAGCTGGAGAAAATTCCCTTGGCTTTTGCCCAGATGTTTGGGCTCTCTTTTGGTCAGAGTGAACATATTCACAGATTGTAGGTAATTAACTACTAGAACTCCCTGAAATTCTGAAAATCTTGGAGTCCTGGACCCAATCTTTATAGCAAGGTAAATTTTCTTGATTCTCACCTTTGTGGCTCACACATGAACTGATTGGTGTGTCTTGGGAACACATAAGCAAACCATTATGTTTGTTTAATTTTTATGGTCATTTTGTTTATTGCAGTATAACACTTTTTGGGAGCAGGAACTATATTTTTGTATTCCATGTCATATTTGGGAAGATACTTATTGATTTTGGGGTCTTTTAATGTCTACTATTAAAACATGCTTAAGAATGGTGTTGAAAGCAAGTTGATTTTATGAAACTGTAAACACTAGATGGATGTAGTTGGAACCTTGCTTTACACTCTACATGTTACTTGTTACTCATATCCCATGTTACTTGTTTTGAACATATAGATCATCATTACATACTCATTGATATTATTACATATTATGGTTATTAGTCATGCTATGTTTATTCTTTAGAACCTCATTCAAATACTCAAGTTTTTAACCTCTATTTGCATTCAGCTTCATCACCTTCTCTGAGTCACTTATAGACAATATTTCTTTAAAAATCTACTAAAAAATAGAAATATCTCTATTAGTAGTAACTCCAAACACAAATCATAAATATTGCTGTAGCAACTGTTATTAATATTACAGGACTAGTTCTATATCAAACTTTTGCTAAACTTCCAGAAATTCACATTTTATAGAACTCTGAATATTTTATTTTAAAACACATACTAATATATGTTTTAGAAGCATTGTGGAACATAGGCACACAGTGAGCCAGTAGCAGCTCATGTATATCTGAATGACATACTGGCGGATGAAAAGACTTTGCACCAGAGCGAGATCTGGATGAGCGGGCTGTAATAAGCGATCTGGGTGGAGTTCTGACGAAGTCGGATGTGTAAAATGGAGGTCCTCATGGAGTGGAGGGTCATCTGGTTTGTTGTATGAAGGCTCTCTGCTGGGGTGTCGAATGAGGATAGAATCCATCCCTCCTACGATTGCCTCATGAGCGGCTGGGCACAGTGAGAACCAGTAGCAGCTCCTGCCCCATGTCTGTCTCTGAGTCAACGCCTGCCAGACCTGATTAAAAAGACTACGGCAGAGGTGGAACTACGATGAGCTGGAGCTGTGATAAACTTGTCTGCTGAGGAGTTCTGCTAAAGTCAGATGTGAAAATGGAAGTCCTCATGGAGTGGGGTCGATGGCTTGTTGTGAGAGGCTCTGCTGGGGTGGCAGGCCAGGGATGGGAGCCATCCCTCCCGAGATTAATCTCACGGCGACTGAGCACAGTGGAGCCAGTAGCAGCTCCCACAGTCTTTATTCCATCTAAATTCAAACAGATTCTTTAACATTTAAAAGGAAAATGAATTTATACAGCATAGGCAGTTTATTGCGTGTATTTTCCAACTATTCTTAAAAACCCACCATTCCTTCTACATCCTAGAGCTCACCATTAGCACTAAAATGTCTGCCTTCAGAATCGGTGTGATTTGGGGAAAGTTTGTCCACAGCTTTTATTTCTCAGTTCCTGGTTACTAAATTAGCATTTTCTTTGTGACTGTCTGTTGAATGAATGAGCAGCGTCGTGTATCAGGCTGCGTAGAAAAAATCTTATTGCAAACTTTTTCTCTGCTTCTCAGTTTATAAGTGGTTGAACTAACAATTGTTTTTAAAATCCTTATTTATGAGGGCTTCTCAGTCCCAGAGTCCCAGGTCTGAGCAAATGCTGCATCAGATGAAGTTGCCGTCTTAGAGGCTGCTGACCCAAACTTACAGGAGGATCTTTGTTTTTGGTCTCTCAGCCCTTTGTGTCATCCACGCTCTTGGGTGGGGGCGCAGCCTCCCCCTCAGCCCTTCCTGGTCATCCTTCACTCACTGGGAAAAGTAGTGATGGGATACAAAGAAGGACCTGCTTGGCAGCTGGTACAGTGGGTAGGCCACTGTGGGCAGTCCAGGCTTATTGCTACAGCATCCCCCATGAATACAGCTGTTCAAAGATTGTTCTTTTGTGCGGCTTCTTGAGAAGTAATTGCCCGTTTTCCTTGAAGAGAATAGACATGCCCAGCCCTCTAAATTACTTATTAAATTAACTATATAATAGTGTATTGCTCTGCTTACTAAATTTCAAAATTTAGAGACCAAAGAATAAGAAAGCTTAAGTTATTTTTTCTCTCTTTCTTTATGTCCTTATCTAAAAGTTTCATATCAAAATTAAGTAATTAAGGCTAAGACCTTGACCCAGTTTTTAGGACAGTCATATACAAGCTTCTTAAACTTTTTCCATTTGCTATCATTTTCTTTGAACATTGCAGTGCTACCATGAGTCTATGGGCTATAAGGTAGATGCACACAGTGGGCATTCACCGGCAATAAGACATAAGAAAATGCTTTTCTAAGATTCTTCACGTGGTTTGCACCGACGGTTGAATCTAAGCGGTTAGGATTGCTAAGATTATTCAGTAAGAGACAGGTCGTGTTTATCAGAGAAGATATAAAGTAGTACTTCCTCTGTCCTGCTACTTTGGAAACATAAAGGATCTATTTGACTTTCCAAAGCTTTGGAAAACCTGTGTGTTGCTGCACAGATGAGCATACGTGCGGGAGTCTGTCAGCAGGCGTCCTGGCGGATTCAGGAGCGCTCCCTCCCTCTTCCCCTCCTGCCTTGACACTGCCTGAGCCCAGGGCACCTTTGTCTGTCTTTCCTCTCCCTGTTGGAGAAGGTGCTCTAGAACGGTCGGTGCTCATATAGCACACTGTTCTGAGAACATCGGTCTTTTCAGCCGTGGCTTCCCGGGCTCTGGGATTTGGCTTGTTGGCAGCTTTCCTTCCACGAGCCCCTCCACTAGCCCTTCCACAAGCCCTCCCCACGTGGAGTGGACAGTGCTTTTCGGACGCTGTGGTCCCTGCCTGGTTGATGCAGGCCCTGGGGCCTCTGTTCTGCTGTTTCAGGAGCGGCTTTCCTGCTGTCTCTCTGCTCCCATGCCATAGAATCGAAGCCGAGATCATCCAGCGGCTGCAAGGACCCCAAAGCTGGCCAGATGGAGAACACCAACAGCATCCACAACCTCGTCAGCGCCACACCCAAATGTGAGGTGCGCTGCTCAGGCGTGGGGGTGCCACTTGCCCTCTGTGCTAGGGTGGGGTGGCAGGGATTGGGTTTGGCATCCATCTCTTGTGGCAGTCCCGTCTTGTCCTCTGTGCCCCTCTGCCTCAGGGCAGAACTATCCCAGGAAATCAGAAAACAGCATCTTCTTTCCCTACTGGTTGAGATTTCCTGTGGGGCCCTGCTCCTGGGTGGTGTCAGTCATAGAAGGAAGAGCGGGGTCACGAGGTCTTCTGGGAACTGCGCAGTCAGATCTGAGCATCCCTGGTCTCCAGGGCGGTGACATGGCAGGAAGTTTGGAGGCGGTCCGTAAGGATTTCTGGATGACCTGGTAGTGGCGGGAGTGCAGCCTTTCTGAGTTGTGTTGGTGCTGTCTCTTTACAGCATGTAAAAGACATGTTGTGATTACCCAGGCATGTAAGTAATTACCTATCTCTGCTCTGGAGCAACTACCCAAACACAGCTTGCTGAGCCACGGGGATGTAACCTCAGGGCAGGTGCTGCGGCCTGCCAGCCCCGGACATTTTAAGTTAGGGACTTTTCAAGTTGATCAATAAAGAAAGACATTGGGACAGAAACTAGTCCGGTTTGTACTAATAGTATCTATCACAATAGCTTCGCAGTGCAGGCCAGCACCAAACTCCCACCCACCACACTCTCACTGTGCCCAGTTGCTCATGAGGCACCGGGAGGAGTATGGCAGGTTCTATCAGCGAAACCCCAGCAGAGCCTCACAGCAAGCCAGTCGAAATCCCACTCCACTTGAGGACCTCCATTTTCCCATCTGGACTTCCCCTCGTCAGAACTCCACCCAGCAGACCAGCCTATCACAGCCCGGCTCATGGAGATCCACCCTGCTGCACAAGTCTTTTTCCCGGACCCAAGGTATGCTGGATCAGAGACAATTGGGGCAGAGCTGCTACTGTAAGCTCTCTATTGTACCCAATCCATCATGAGGTACGTAGGAGGGGGCAGGTTTCTAGCCCTGGCGACACCCCACAGAGCCTCCACAACAGCCAGTCGACCCCACTCCATGAAGGACCTCGATTTTCACATCTGGACTTCCTCCTCATCAGAACTCACCGCTGAGGCCAAGCCTATCACGAGCCGAATCAGCTCGGTTCATCAATAAATGCTGGATTTTGGAGATGACTTGATATGCTCCATCGGCAGAGCCTGTCAGAAGCTACCGATGTTGCGTATTTGTTATGCCATATACCAGTAACAATTATTGACCCTCTCATTCCCATTACACCAGATGGAATGGTTTGAGAGCTCTTTATGTTCCTGGAGCAAGCAGGTGCCCATAGGCTCTACTTCATGAGACAGGTCATTGGACATATTTACTGTGGTGCCTACTTTTGGCCAGCAAATCGATGATGAATGGGAGAAGACAGTGATACAGTGATGATAGACATAAAATAATCCCGCAGGAAGTATAGTATTTATTTACAAAGAAACTTGAGAGTTTTGTCATATGTAATAATGCACGTGAGAGGAAATTAAGAAAAATTGTTTAGATTATGGAGAGTGTGTGTATATACATAGGGGTTGCTGTGGATATCTATGAAGCTTTGAAATATTAGCATTTCTATTTTTCTTTTGCTGGCATATCATGTTGCTTTAAAGAGGAAAAACTTCTTTACAGAAAAATGTCCATTTATTTGTTACTACACATTTTATATTCATATTATGTAAGCTGCACAAAATATTAAGTATATTTTTAAGATGAATTTTTTTATTCTAAAATTCAATTCTCCTTTTACTAAGTATTTTGAACATTGTACTGGGAAGAAGGTTTTTTTAGATGTGTGAGAATGAATGTATCCATGAGTGTATGTATAAGATTCAAAATAATTTAGAGCTGAGGAAATATCACAGGGATCAAAGGCTCTTAATTGCGACTGGCTCCTGATACTGCTTCCATATCCAGGTTCTTTGTTCACTGTTGTTTTGCCCTAAAACACTGCCAGCCTACACTAAAACATAAAAATGTATATTAAATAAGCAAATATTTTAAACCCTTGTTTACTTTCATTATTTGATAAAGTGTTTTTTTACCTCAGATCCAAATCATTAAAAAACATGGAACCATATATGTTCAAATTATCTTTGCTAGGTTGTATTAATAAATTGACATTGACAAGTGCTCATCTCTTCAGAAAGAGGCACTTGGAACAAACTAAATCCAATTCCAAAATTCAGGGTCCTCTGTTGGGATGCAGAAAACAGTCTTAAATTGTTATATTTTGGGACAGGAGATGAAGTACAGAATGTAGGGCACTTTTTCTTGCAGTGATTGACCAGAGTTTGATTCTTGACATCCCATGTGATGAGTTATCATGGCATTGAGCTAAGTACACTTAATTTGTAGCAAGTGCAGAGACAGAGTGAGCCTGGAAACATCTGGGTATGACCCCCAAAACACAATAGATAAACAAAGTATAATATTTTGAAACAAAGTTCAGAATTACATTATGGTCTTAAATAATATGTTTCAAAATAATTACTTTACTGACACAGTTTTGACAGTTAAATAGGATCTCTTATGAGATAACCTTTCCCAGAATAGTTCCCAAGATTTTCAATAAATGTATTTACTGGTTGAAATGAGAATAGGAAGATTTAGCAATGAGGTATTTCACTTCTTTGATGAGGATTTGAGTTTTCCTTTATATATGTTCATTTTAGTGAATCATGATAGCCTTTCAACAGTCAACTCCATGAATCTGTTTTATGGCCCTCCCTGCTCATGATATCCCAGACTGCTCTTGGCGTACACTTTCCAATAGGAGTCTACAGTGTAGGCATTTAAGTGGCTTTCAGTGTATTCAATTGGACTATATATTATAATAAGAATATTGCACCCTAGGGCCCGGAAGCGACAGCCCAGTGGGTAGGCGTTGCTTCCTGTTGTGACCGGCCTGTGCAGCCTGGGTTCCATCGGCATCCTGCCGTCCGAGGCACCTCCAGAGTAATTCTGATTCCAGAGCCAGGGTAACCCCTGGCGACATTGCCGGGTATGACCCAAAAACAAAAAGAATATTGCACCTATGCATCTTGAGTTGACCCTTTATTCTTTAGTCTTACACGAAAACTTATGGTTTATCTTTCTGTTTGAACATTTGCACATTCATAGCCCAGTCTCTTAGATTTTGCATTAATTCCTTTATTTACATTATGTTTTATTTTCCCCCATTAAATACATTTTGCTAATATATCAATTCTTATATCACTGTCTTCCGTTCATCATTCGATTTTTTGAACTGGCACCAGTAACATCTCCATAGTCCTGTCTCATGCTGCGTAGAGCCCAAGGGCACCTGCTTGCTCCAGGACTATAAAGAGCCTCAAATCACATTCCATCAGGTCATGGGAATGAGGTCAATAATTATTACTGGTATTTGGCATATCAAATACAACACGGGTAGCTTGCCAGGCTCTGCCATGCAGGTAGCATAATCTTGTAGTCATCTCACAAACAGATTACAGTATAGATCATGATAAAATCTATCATATTAATATAAAATCTCAGATAAGAGAAAATTGGATTAGAAACTATTATCCCTACAATTTTTTACATTATGCAATTCTTATAACACTATACAAATTCACAACAGTATATTTTAATTTCACTATATTGCATGTGTGACTCCTAACAAGCCACCCACGTTTGCATCTTGAATCTTAAACTAGAAATACCAGCAAAGCTAAAATGTTCAATAAATTGTTTGTTGAATGAATATTCTAGCATTTCCCCCTTTTCTTATAAAATGCCCTTAAGAAGAAGTTAAGTACAAATGCATTTTATGAAATTTTTGCAAAATTTTTATTTGTTATGTATCTTGATCTTTGATCACTTGAAATCCCAATTCATCAATTTGCTCAAGTGGCGCCACTAACATTTCCATTTGACCCTATCATGTAGCGTAGCCCAATGGCATCTGGTTGCTTCAGGAATAGTAGAGCCTCAAACCGTTCCTTCAGGGTCTTGAGAAGAAGTCTGACCATCTTGTAGGTGGGCGGCCACGTATCTTTTTGACCCCGTGGGATCCAGTCAGTAACGGCTCTAGTCCAGCGGTCGTCTCAAATTGCATTACATGTCCAGCCCATCTGATTATTAGTCTTGGCAAACGAGACAGTTCCCTGACTCAAACGACATGGAGGTCAGAACTCCGGATTCCTTCTCTCTTTTGAGTGAAGTGTGATATTCCAAGAATAGCTCTTTCGGAGTCCTCTTTGGGAGACCCGAATAGTAGTCTCATCCTGCATTTGTAGGGCCCGTGGTCTTGAGGCAATTGTTAATGCAGGAGAACGGTGGAGTCAAAGAGCTGTGCTCTGAGCCAGGTTTCTTTTGTCCTTTTAGCTATTTCTTCGATGCCTTGAAGGTATTCCATGCTCTTCCTCCTCCCAAGGAGCTCAGGTTTGAGGCCTCATTCATCATGTTGACTTCTTTGACTGAGGTAAATATAACTCGCTGCATCTGAGATCTTTGTTTCATTGAGAGTGAATGGGCCTCTGGAAACTAGTTCATTTTTCATGAACATAGTTTGCTCTGAGATTCAGCTGTGACTTCATCTTTCCACATTCTTAGTCAATCAGCCAAATGGGCATTTGTGCCAGCTTAGCTAATGTTTAAAAGGTATTAAACGATGTCAATCAGCGAAGCAGAGGTGGCGTAAAGTTGCCGACCATCTCTTCACTCCCATTCCTTCCCATTCTAATTTGTCCATGATGTTCTCTGGTGGTGCTGAAGTTTTTGCGAAATCAGTATCACCTCTGCCAAACCCCTCTTTTGACATCAATGATCACTTTCTTGTAGAGCGGTAAGATACTGGTGGTGAATCAAACCCAATACAATTCTGAGATATTGATGTATTAGGTTTTGAGTGCTCTGTTTGGCTAGGGGCTTGATGGCCTCTTCAGTCTCAAAGCAGAGATCAAAGGCTTTCTTTTAAATCAATGAATGTGTGAAGAGCGGCATTTTTGAACTTCGCTACAAACCTCAATGAGCTTGCTTACCGTGTGGATATAATTCGATGCACTGTGTTTAAAAACTCTTGGGCTCATTAAATAACGATGACAGGAGTGTGATCCTCAGGCGACCAAATGCTAACGTCCAAGCTCACAAAACAATGCAGAGAGGCTGATAAAGACCTCAAGAGGGCAGAAATACTATTTGATGCAGCAGAAGCCAGGAAAAGTATTTGCAATGCCATACATCCTTCATAACTATAGACCAAGATGGCTATGACATCCCTGATGGATCTATCACAATTTCCAGAAGGCACTTTGGAGAAGATAATCCATAAATTCTGCTCGGATCTTTTTGATAGCCATGTCCACCTGCCCACATACCAAATTCCGCCCAGGATGGATATGTCTTCCCAATGTTCTCCCTTCTGAAATCTGACATGCCATTTTTCATTGGTAAAGATCAAACAGCACCATGCCCAGACAAAGTCAGACCCGAACACCTGCCAAATCTTACCTACCATCAGTACTTGTCAATACCTGAAACTCAGCTCTTCATCGCTACCTGTCTGAATGCAAGGTGCCACTCCCAATGGAAAACCAGCCCAGGACAGTTCTACTGTTCAAGAAGGAGAATATCATGACATTGGCAACTCTTAGCCCAATCTGCCTGTTGTTTGTCATCTACAAGCTGATCACTCGAGTCATCCTGAACAGCAATGAACATTAGATGAAGGACAACCATCATGAGCAAGCTGGCTTCCAAAAGGATTCAGCACAATCGACCATATTTGTTATGTATGTAATTTGAAAATATTTAGTAGAAAAAAGTAAACCAAATACCTATTCATTTATTTAAAGTATGAATTTCTAATTTCTAAATTATTTTGAACTGCTATCAGGTAGACACTACTTTTGTTTCACAACATTTATTAAATTTTTCAATTTTAACTTTTGATATAATCCATTCACTTTTGTATTTTCAATTGCTTTTTTTTTTTTTTAGCATTTTGGGTCACACGGCAATGCTCAGGGGGTTTCTTCTGGCTCCGCCAAGTACTCCCACCGTGGTGCTCGGGGACATATGGGATGCCAGGGATCAAACCGGACCAGCATGGGCCGTACATCTGAGCAAATATCTATACCTGCTGGGCTATCGCTCCGGCCCCTCAAGTTACTTTTTTCAAGTAATTTAATTTATTCACAGATCTTTGCTTTCTGTCTTGGCAGGAAGTTTCTAGAAAAGTGCTACCTAATATACCTTTTGCATGGAGGGGAAGTGTTTCCATACTTGAGGTCTATTTATGAAAGTCACTAGTCAAATATGAACCTAGAGTACTTAAAATGTGGCTAGTGTGATGGGAATCAGCACAATATTTCCATTTTTATTTAAGTATGATAAAAGTGGAGACTCTCGAACATGGGGCAGAGCTGCTACTTCCTCTGTGCTCATCATGAGGCACCTGGGGAGGCATGGTGGATTCTAGCCTGGCCTGTCACCCCAGCAAGAGCCTCTAACAAAGCCAGATGCCACCCCGACTCCATGGGGGCCGCCGTTTTCCACATCCGGACATCTTTCTCGTCACACCTTCACCCAACAGACAGACTATCACAGCCCCGGATCATCGACACACCCACCCTGCGGCAGTTTTCCAATCTGGCCCAGGTATGCTGAACCAGAGACTCTGGAGCATGGGGCAGAGCTGCTACTTGCTCTTCTGTGCCCAGCCGCTCATGAGGAATTTGCCCAGGGGCATGGTGGAGTTCTAGCTATTTTTCCACCAGCAGAGCCTCACAACAAACCAGGCAGTCCCCCTACTCCATGGGGACAGCCATTTTCCACATCCACTGGCAGCAGGTTCATCAATAAATGCTTTATTGGAAGTGACTCAAGAAGTACTAATCTACCCGTGGCAAGCCTGGCAAGCTGCTCGTGTATGCGTATTTGTGCCCAAATGCCAGTAACATTTATATTAGGTCATTCCATGACTAATATAATGGTTTTGAGTTCTACTGTGAGACAGGACCTTATAAGAATGTACAGTATCCACTCTAGCAAATAGATAATGAATGGGAGATATTGATAGATAGTGATAGTAATGTATAAATAAATAATCACATATGAATAATGTTTACACACTGAAAAGGACAATTCTAGGAAGTCTTGTCACTCACCTCAAATCTCCTCTTGGCAATTACATTATGTTTCCGTCCTTGAGTGCCTTTATTTATTCTGTGGTGATAGCTTTTATAAATGACTTTTTTGACTTTTGAAAATTAATTTAGATATAATTGAACTAATTTATAAACAAATTTCAGGATGTATATACTATTATAACTAACATCAATAAAAATAATCCAGCGTTCTGGAGAGAAAATATAGGAATAAGGTACGTGTCTTTTACAGAGGCCAAGAAGCCTAATTCAAGTTCAGTCCCTGACACAGAACTGCCAAGTGTGATCCATGAGCTCAAAGGACAGAGGTAAGTCCTGAGCAATGCTGGATAATGGCCAAACTCCTCCCCAAAGCAAGCAAAATTCATAGAGTTTTAAAAATCTATGATGTTTTTACTTCTAAATTAAAATCAAATTCAGATAAACTATTTTGCATTTATTTAATTTTAAGCTATAATTTGATATATTGTCCAACTTTCTGAATTTAGCAACAAGAGACACTAATTTAAATATAAACTCCTATGTTAATTATTACTTTAATCTGTAATTCTCTGTAACTTTTACAAAACTAATACAGAAATATATTTAATTTTCTTGGCCTAGTTTTATATACAAATTTTATCGGTGGAGAGGACACAATATAAACTAAGACTGTGTCTTTACTATCCACTCTGTGTTATAAGCTGAATAAATTACACAAAGGACAGCATGCTTTATTATCATAAAGCCCAAATGGATAATGTTAAGGTTGCTATATAGTCAAGGATCACTATCTGCCTCATTATTAACTGAACATTTGCTTTTAATAATGTGTTAATGGAAACATGAATGCCATTTGTGTAATTCTTTGTTCTGGCTGAAATATGTATTATCAAATGAATATACCAAATAACTCAAGGCTCCTTATTAATTATTGTCCTAACCATCTGTTCTTGTAGAAGAGCATTTGGATATTTATTAATCACACTATATGGATGTATTACGAGAACTGTTAAAGAAACTTGGAGCTGTTAATCCATATATTTTAACCAATCTTCAGTTTTATTACCACCAATAAATGAGGCAGTTTCCTTAAACTGAAATTAATTATTTAAATGATATTTTATTAGAATGATTTTTGAAAATAAAATGATCAGAATATTAGTCATTTAAAATAACTTAAGCCTTGAATTTTAGGATCCTTAGACTTTTAATAGAAAAATTACTAAATTCACTCGCTTAAATAGATTTATTTAGCTCATGTATATGTATGATTAATGCCTCACATTTATTCAGGGAACTCTCATTCTGGATATTTCTTGTTATCTTACAAAACGTAAACAATGGCTTTTTTTTATATAACGATGAAATAAAATGGAAGTAAAATGTCTGCTCTAAAGCACTTAGAATAAAATTTCAAACAATGGAAATAAAATGGAAATAAACTTGGTTCTGTTTTACTCCAAGCTTCTTAAGTGAAAATCCTTAACTCCACTTTGAGTGGTAGTTGACTATTTGTTATAAATTTTGTTTTGCAATTCTAGTTGATTGCATGACATTAATATTAAAAATAGTATTTTTTATCTTTTATTGCATGGGGTGAGCAGTTAGCAAAATCACAAACTGCTTAAACTTTGCACCTATTTGTGTTTGATAATTTTTGCTTTTTTGGGTCCCCCGCAGCGCTCAGGGGTTACTCTTGGCTCTGCACTCAGGAATTACTCCTGGCGGTGCTCAGAATTTTCATATAGGATGCTAGGGATCAGGAGGCGGCATAGACCGACCACACATGCAAGGCAAACGCCCTACCCACTGGGCTATTACTCCGACCCCTAATGTGTTTTCATCTTCAAGATTATGTATCTTTGAAAATGAAGTGGGATTTTTATTTATAACTATATCAGCTATACATTTATGCTTAAATAATAAACACTTTAACATGTTGCTATCCTATCTCAAAAAGAATTCTTTATGTAAGTGAATAAAGCATGATTATATTGTTTATAAAAAACAAAATAGTATGTGTTAATAAATTTCCTCTCAAAATGCAGCTATCTATCTAATTAATATAAATTAATAAGCTTAGAATTGAAAATAAGGTTTTTTTCTTAATATTCAGCTGAATTTTCTTTTGGCTCTTCTTTCAGCACTATTAAATAAAGTTGTAAAATTGTGATTATACAGTTGTTTTTATACATAGCTTCCTAACAATAAGATAACACACAGCCTCTCCCTGTCTTCCTCTCCTTAATCTTATTTATCTATGTTCCTATTCCATAGTAATAAAAAATGCATTTTAAAACACTGAAATAATACAACTAGTGTCATGAATTCTAGCTGTGTATCCCCACCACAATTTGGGACTTCATGCTTCTGGATGTAAAAAATTCTATTTTAGTCAGTCATCAAGAACCATAAACCCTTAGGATAACAGTTTGGTTAAAAAGTAGAAATTCTATTAAAATGTTTGAAAAGTTTAATACTTCAACTCA